>JACEGR010001536.1:0-163343 GCA_014170235.1 Listronotus bonariensis | reverse complement strand
AAATACTCAACAATTATAAAAAGACAACCTGACGAAAAGTATTATTCTAATCCTAACAAGACAAGAATGCCGGAGTATACTTTATTTTTTAATTCTCTTTTTGAAAACAGCAAACAACTATTGTCTTATTTCCACCCAGGCCTTCTATTATAGAAAACTAACTGGAACTAAAAATTATTAATAACCGTTTAATAGGCACGCAAATTGAGACGCGTGTGATGCGAGAAATATGTAACTGTCACAAAAATCAACGTTTTTACGAGTGGTAGTATAATTTAATTTTAAAAGTTACAAAGTACGTGCTACGTCGCGCCTTGCCTTATGAAATTAAATTATACTACTAGTGGAAAAAAGGTTGATTTTTGTGACAGTGACATATTTCTCGCGTCGCACGCGTCACTCGCGTCTCAATGTGCGGCTTGCCTAAAAGGTTATGTAACTTCATAAACGTATTTTAAGATGCCTATTATGTTATATTATACACAAACTAGTGGCACTATAAACTATAAAGAAACAAGGATCACCTTGGAATAAAAAATTAGATTCTTAGAATGTATTGGTAGAGACACAGAATACTACAAAAGAAACTGGTTACAGTGCTACACTAACACCAATATGCCTTAATGTAATTTGTAGTGAACACGTTGAAATTTGACGTGAACGTAAAACCATCTTTAAAACTTAATGTGACTTAAAATTATAAGAAATAGGGCAAAAATGTTGTGCCTAAAAAGTTACGAATATTTTATTATTTCTTGAAATTGGACTAAAAATATTTAGAGGATATAAATCAGAAAGACATATGCACTTGGTAATAGATGTGTGAATTAATTCGTACGCAAATAAATGATTATTAAAATGTAAAGTTTTAAATTCATTATAAATAATACAAATTTCTTGTTTGTTATTAACTACCATTGTTTTTATAGAACCAAATATTGGAGACTCATTTTCGTTAATTAAAATAACATCTTTTACGCTATAAATTTTGTTATTATATGAAATTCTATGCACTTCACATATATCTTTCTCGAAAGATTCTAATTTTACTTCAACACCAGGAATATTACTGCTTAAAATAATAGTTTTAAAGTATGACAAAAAATCTTTTATATTTATTTTTTTTTAAATGTAAATAAAATATTATTTACAAAACCTCTTTTAATGCGATTAGGCAAGCGAAGTGTAACTGATGTTTTATAGCTAGACTGTGAGTAATATTTATTCTTGATGATATAGCATTAGCAGCTAATTTTGATGAACGATGTTTTGATTCATACCGCAATGTCATTTTTTCAAGAATTAGTGGATAGTGAGTAAGTAAATGAAATTTAGGTTTTAGCAACTGTGGAAATAGTTCTAAATACAAGGCGTGATGATTTTTTATTAAATCACGTAACTCAGTACACATAATTGGAGTCACCCAATCACATAACACTATTCTTAATATATTTCTTAATATTGTGTATAATATCCAGTACTTATTATTCTCTGGAACTAAGTGTCCAAATAACAAACCAGCATTTAGAATAAAACACTTCATTTCTGCAGCGGTCATTTTTAAGTGTTTTCGTTTTAAATTATCATATGAAATAGAGGGGGGATTGTTGTGATTTGTGCCAAAGTCAAAAAAATTTATTTTATTATTTAAAGTGTCTAAATCAAAAAGTTTATCTACGATAATAAATTGATAAAGTAATTCGGACATATCTGACTCCCACCCCTTCGAATATGTCATGGGCAATATCAACTGAGTAATTCTGAGTTACGTGAAACAAATCAATATTATTTAAAACGGGCGAAAACTTGATACCAGTTAGATATGGATTCTTGGTGACTATATCTTCAAAATAATTTTGAGTGTTTCTCAACAAAGATCTTACTTCAACACACAATTTTTGAGTTTCCGTTCGTAAACACTTACAAAATCTACAGAAGGAATTCGAAGTAAAACTTTCCTGAAACCCTAAAATGGTGTTTAAACCAAGATTATCGCCTAAAAACAAAGCTGTAGAAAAATATACGTGAACATTCCCACTAGACAACTTGATTGTTATTCCATCCCTCTTTAATTTATTTAAGTCATTTACTAATTTAGAAAAAATAACTTTTTCCCCAAATAGCTTTAAATCGCTTGCATGAAATAGACAGGCAACAAAAATATTTTCAAACCTAGATTGAAATGATGGGGGTATACACGGGACTGAATAATATACAGCTCCAATTTTGTAAATTCCTGCATGAGAACTTAGCGGATTTCCAGATTCAAAATCGTCATAATATATTAACAATGGCAGAACTATGTCACTTGATTGGAAATGTGAAGCTTTTTTTTCCAATAATTTGTTTGCGTAATATAAAAATCGCAGGTTTACTCTGCAGTTTCTCCATGTATCTAATTGTTTCCATTAAAACAGCTGGTAACTCAAAAACTTTTTGCAAAACCATATCTATAGGAATGTACTGAGCAGTGTAATTTTTTGGAGTTGCAATTGAAGTCCTATTTCTCTCTAAAACCTGACCAACAACAAAAGTAATAGGACTAATATAAAGTCCTGTTTTTTTAAATTGGAAACGTTTATGTTTACTACCAAGATCATTAAAACACAAACCTTGGTTCACTAAAACATGTGACAAAGCTAGAATTTTAAAAGTTCAGGCTCACAAGAAGTTTCTACAGGATCCTAGTCCAGAAAACCGACTGGCCAGCATTGAAGCAAGAAACCACTACCACAAACAATTTTAGACGCCAAGGACTCCTTTGATAACCGTATAAAAAATAAAGTACTTTCTTGCTCAAATGGTAGCAAATCCTTCTGGTCCTTTGCCAAAAACATCAGTAGAAATTTCTGTACCAGTTCTTTTCCATCATTAACTTTGGAAGATGAAATTATTTTTACATCTAAAGGAAAGGCCGAACTATTTGCTAAACAATTTGCTGCCAATTCAACCCTTCATCCACCTGTCAATCATTCAATTCCAACTGTTCCCCCAGTTCCTCCCAAAATGCCCAATATTATTTTTAAGGTAAAACACATTAAACGTATCCTTCTCTTAACACCAAGAAATCGTCTGGGCTAGATGGAATACCAGCAATCGTTTTAAAAAAATGTGCTCCTGAACTTGCACCTATTTTAACCAGGCCCTTTCGAATTTCTTATTACACGGGTATATTTCCAGACAGCTGGAGAGCTGCACGTGTCCAGCCTATTCCCAAGAAAGGATCTAAATCTCTTCCATCCAACTATAGACTCATTTCACTCCTTTCAATGCTTTGTAAAGTAATGGAGAAATCCATTAACTCGCAAATTCTTAGTTACTTAGAAAAACATAAAATTTTACATGACAGGCAATACGGATTTCGTCACAAGAGATCTACAGCAGATCTTCTTTCCTTCGTTTCACACAACTGGAACAAGTCTCTTGAGTTTCTAGGTGAGTCCCAGATCGTTGCTCTTGATATATCTAAAGCTTTCGACCAAGTCTGGAATGACGCACTTCTTAATAAACTTCCCTCCTACGGTCTTCCAACTAAACTCTGCTCTTGGCTATCAAGTTATCTTTCTAATCGACGTATATCAGTCATTGTTGATGGCCACTCTTCAAGCTTCCACGAAATTAATGCTGGAGTGCCTCAGGGTTCAGTACTAGCACCAACTTTATTTCTTCTTCACATCAACGACCTTCTTTCTTCCACAACCAATCCCATTCATAGTTATGCTGACGATAGTACCCTTCACTCCACTTTTCAGGTTCCCAAACCAATCTCTCAACCCGACTTGGAAAGCAAACGCAGAGCGATGCAGATATCTCTTTCACAGGATCTTAATTTGATATTGGATTGGGGCGCCAAAAATCTCGTTCAATTTAATGCATCCAAAACACAATCGTGTTCCTTGTCGCGAAAAAATCATCAAACACTCATCCTTTGCTTATGAGTGGCCAGGTTTTGCAGAGCGGGGACACATTTAACCTTGTGGGCATCACATTTGAGAATAACCTTAACTGGCATAAACACATTGTATCTATAGCCACCGCGGCTTCAAAAAAGCTTGGATTTCTTTTCAGAGCCAAAAAGTATTTTTCTCCTTCCAATTTATACACTTTGTATGTGTCCCAAATTCGACCCTCTCTGGAATATTGTTCTCATGTCTGGGGAATGGCATCCCCTAAAACCCTTAGCATTCTTGATACCATTCAAAGAATGGCTGTTCGTCTTATTAATGATCCTTTACTTACTCAAAGACTTCCTTCTCTTGCTCATCGTCGAGCTGTGGGAGATCTATCGCTCTTCTATAGATACTTTTACGGCTTCTGCTCCGACGAATTGTCAAGTATAGTCCCTCCTCTTGCAGTTCCCAACAGAGAAACTCGTGGTGCTGCGCGTATGCAACCCCATACAGTTCAATTGGACAGACCCCGAACTTCCCATTTCGTTCGTTCTTTTATCCCTAGAGTTTCTAGACTGTGGAACTTGCTGCCAGCGGAGGTCTTTCCTTCCCCCAAATCTTCAAGTTTTTAAGTCCCGTGTTAACAAACTTCCTCTTACCCTGCTTAAGACACCCACGGTACGTTATTATTTAGGCTTTCAGCCTTCGTGGATTGTCCAAAGATAAAAAAAAATTACAAATTTTGAAATTCCTCAAAGTATCTTTTTATTTCACATGTGTTTGTCTCACATATTTCCTCTAAGCTAATAATATTGTTTTTAATAATATTTAAAGGCTCACAAAGTAATTCACTAACACTATCAATAACTGTTTGAACATCCTTTCTACATAATGTAGGTTTTGAGTAAAGATCACATATAAAAACAGTAACATTCGCATGTAGTGAAGATTTAAATTTTTCAAATGATATCTTCATACCTTCTTTACGGATTGAGTGATTTTCTGAAATATTTTCTCTTTCGCTATTAGTCATTGTTAGTTGAGTTAGATCAAAATTTTGTGCAATGGGTATGAGATCAGTTTGATGAGAATTGTCAACATGTAAAATACTGTCAACAGAGGTGTTAGGTGTTAATGATAAATTCTGAGAAATGTTTAAATGAATAATATTTTTTCATGAGCCTTTAAATGTTTTCTAAAAGAATTTAAAGCTGGAAAATTCCTGTTTCAGTTTTGTTCACCACATACAAAAACACTATTATCTTCACAGCGATGAATAATTTTTAGATGGGTTACTAAAGCATTAATCTTAAAAAAAATCACTACATAAATTACATTGAGGCATTATTCGTGTCGTTATCAAAAGAACGAGAAATAAATAATTTATTATTTGCAATGATTTGAAATTATCAAACAAATAAAAATAACTGGTAAATCACTAAAATGGTCGGATTCAATATATCACTCCTGCGTCACGCTATCATGGAGATGATATTTAATATCTGCAACTAGTGATGCAGTTGATGGATTTTTTTGTTGTTTTTATATTGAATACCATTTCAGCAATAAATAGCCATAAATGCTCACATTCAGGAGGGTACTCGACAACCAAAGCATGGTACAATTTAAAGAGCAGTTCTAAAGTCCGTAAAGGAGTATCTAGTTTAAACTTAGTGTCATCCACGATAACAAAAAAACGTTTAGGATTTTCTAGTGGCCCGACTATTGCCTCAAAAGGTTGCAGCGTTAGGCCATAGTCCTGTAATTTTTGTTTTCTTGAGTTTACTTTCTCTTCCAGTTGGTCATAAGTCTTAAAAAATCATATATAATATAAAAATCTGTGGTACTTTTATTTTAAGTTAATGGAGTTATACCAGCTTTTGAATGGTACTCACAAAAATATTTAACAAATTTTAGTAGAGAAATTGAGGATAAGGCCTTCAATTATTAACGTATTTTTAATAAATAAAAACAATAAAACAATGTTCTAATGATTATTATAAAAATTATAAAATGCATTAAGACCATGACATCATTTGTTACACAATAACTTTATTAGACTCTGACTTCAAAAAACATAAAGAAAATGGAAAATTTTTAGCTAGCATTTCGAAACATTGTCAGTA
The DNA here is from genome assembly GCA_014170235.1 of Listronotus bonariensis. Classification (NCBI taxonomy): domain Eukaryota; kingdom Metazoa; phylum Arthropoda; class Insecta; order Coleoptera; family Curculionidae; genus Listronotus; species Listronotus bonariensis. Next base: position 157,327 of record JACEGR010001536.1, on the reverse strand, counting down.
AAAATTTGAAAGTGTTACTGCTATAAGAAACAATCCGTTAAAAATGTTTTGTGGGTTTGTAACTTTTAAAAATGTAACCAAAACCGCTACTTAGGGGCAACTCATAAGTAGTAGTAAAAAGCGTAAATGCTAAAGGTAGTCTCCTACTTCCACAGAGAGTTGTCCGTTAGCAACAAACAAAAGTAAATAAAGATTACTTACAAGAATATGTAAAAAAAGCTGTCCGGCACTTCACTTCGAGTGGGCCTCCATACATTTCCTTTTCTAGACCTTTTTAAGGTAACTGGGGTAAACAAATATGGCAATACAACCAGAGAGTAAAGAAGATTATGTTAAAATATTTTTTTTTAGCATTCTGTTCGGAGATTTTGAGTCATTACGTTTTTTAATTAACGTTACAACTCAATTTATTTTATTTCTAAGTTATATATTATATATAAGAAATAATTACTACTGTAAAAAAAAAACTTTGACAATAATTTACATTTTCAAAAAATATATTGTCAAATTGACATGATCAATTTTAATGAAATCGAAATAATATTTTTCGCACTTAAAGGCACTGTGATGAAAGTCCAGGCGGAATACATGATTTCAAAAAAATTGCCTTACAGCAAACTATTGGTATAGTTTTCTTAAGTGCATCATAACTTTGTAAGAAAAACACTTTTGATTCAAAATAATAGTTCGATTAAGCTGAAATTTGGAGCAAATATACTTTTTATCATTCTTAATATACTGTATTTCTTTTATCAATAAATATTCAGCTGTTGTTATAAAAACTTATTTAAAAAATAATTGAAAATTTTCAACCGTCATTTTGATTTAATTTTTTTCATAAAAAATGGTTAGTTCTGGTTCTGGTTCAAATCTTACCTATCGCCTCAGAATCAGCTACTTTAATTTTCCTTTCTTTGGCTTCTTTTAATATAGCCTTTGACACTTTGGGCCATGTACTATAGATAATATCAGTTTTTTCTGAATATTTCTTATTGAAATCAGTTCCAATCTGAAAATAAAATCCTATAATTAAACAAATCTTTATTAAATATTATAAAATATACTAAATATGATATTTTCTACATGAAAATTAATAACTTGATTTGATTTGATATGACTTAATTAGAAAAAACTATTCCCATATTTTTTTAATGGAAAATAGAGATTTATTTTTTATCCACTTAAAATTAGATTTTAGATTTGTTTAATTTAAAGGTCTTACCAGCTCTATTCCATTATTTAAATTCAGGCATGGAAAATCTTCAAAAATCTGATTTAAGTTACAATTTACATATTTTCTCTTTCGAAGCTTATAGGTTTGCTCCCAAGCCTCCAACACTCTTGTAAACGGCTCTGTGGCCACTTTTAGAAATTCCATATCTAAGGTTTCCTGGGGGTTGTTTATTGGGCTTTCTACATCAATTACAATGTTATCTGCTTTTTTTGGGCATTAGCCACTCTGAGAGCTGACCTCACATATATATAACGAGCCCACAACTTTCCTTTTGGAGCCGAACTCCTGTTTTTTAGTTTTACTATTGATGATTCATTATACTGAACATCTTTATTAGGCTCTAATTCAGTAAAAGAGCTATTAGTTTTATCAAAGGGAACGTATGGAATAAAATATGTTTCTGCACTTTCGTTTGGCAAAAATGATTCAAGTTCATGAGACAGCCTTATAAAAATTGAAGCTCTTAATCTAACAAATGGATAAGTACTTTATTTAAATACTGCAATTATTATATTTTATACCTCTTAATTTACTTAATTTTTAGATATGAGAAAACTTTAAATAACAAGCAAATATCAACACTAAGATAATCATAATTTAAAGAGCCAAATAAATAAAACAAATATTGTTTCAAATATACCAAATAAAATTAATAATTCAAAACCACAACAACGATTTATGGTTTGCTTAGTGGATATCCCAAAACCTTTAAAAAAATGTTTCATATAAATAAACTCCCTCTTGCTACTCTTAAGACACCCACACATCCACCGAAAAAAATATCAGAGCGAGGTCCCAGACAACAGTTTGGTTAAACTTTAACAGATGTATACTTGTTTTCTTTTATTGTTAAAAGCTTTATTTAGCTCTCCCCTAGTTTTACAATGATTCTATACATTGTTTTTAATAAAATACTACTTACTCTACTCCAAAGATAGAAATTAACTCGTTAATTAAAATTTTGCATAATTTTTGCCTACAGTCATTGTACAACTTATTTTTATTTAAAAGGACAATTTGACCATCAGTTGACTTTCTGAGTACTGCTTCAAGACCCTGTAAAGCAAAAATTGTTAGTAGATACCCACAAAAATCTGGAAAACACTTTAAGATATATCACTACAACCACACTAACCTAAAATAAGCTTCAAATGCTAAAAATCTTTTACAGTATGCTTCTGGTAAATTGGTATATTTATACATAATTAAGAGGTATATACTAGGTGTTTTTGGATAGGTGGTTCAAACTTTTCAAGGCACTGTCCATATTTAAAAGAATTAATATTTATTCACCTGAACAAAGACACTTTGGCTGGGTTTTCTTATTGGGTACTACATAAGGATCATCTTCAGAGCATGCTCTTTTCATTTGTTGCATTTCAAAGGGAATCATGGGCATCGCAAAGTTATCATTACATTTGTTTGTAGTTAGAGCAGTAAGTACTTCTTCATCAGGTTGATAAGAATAATTTGAGAAACAAGTCTCTGTAGAACAGGTTGATTCGGTCTCAACAGTCTAGAAACATTACCTAATTAATGTTTGGTCATAATTAGGATTGAAAAGTTTTGCCCATAATTAGGTTCGAAAAATTTTGCTTATTATGATAGTTTTTGACTTATTTCTATACAGCGAAACAGTTATAAAAGTAAAAAAAGTTATCAGGCTTTTCCTTAGACTTTATATGTTTTTATTAGTTTTTGACTCCCTTAAGGCCAGTTTTACAGTATAAAAGTTTTCTTGGGAGCAATTTCTCTTGCAGTAATTTTTCTGTCTGCGCACGACTACTTAATGTTGTCAGCAACTCTTATTCCATATATGAAATAAAAGTTGCCGCAACACAACAAGTGAGCGTGTTCGAACCGAAAATTGCTGCAAGAAAACTTTTAAACTGTAAGCTGCCATAAGCAATAAAAATATAAATTAAAAGAACAAAAATTTACAAAAAATTGGATTAAAACGTTTCCTAAATAATTACAACTTACAATTAAAACAGGACAATCATTGCGGCGTAAGAACTCTTCAAATTTTTTTTAATACCAACTTTGGTCCACTTTTCAGAAAAATTTTGCCTATAGTTTCATTGTCTAATAACACGAGGCTTCATCATCGATGCCCTCCTCTAACAAATACCAACAACACCAATTTTGTGCAAAAAATGGGAAAAACAGTGAAAATGCGGTTAGTTTGATGACGGATATCTCAAAAACGAAACGTTTCCGAAAAAAAAACTTTCAGATTCTAGATCAGAGCCCAAAAAACCCGCATATACCATAGTTCTTCAAAATCGGCGTTGCCCCCACTTTCTTTATAATTACCGATTTTTTTATTTTTATTCTATCAATTAAAATGGTGTATCTTGTGTTCAACTTCCTGCACCCGACTTCCTTATGCGCCCAATCTAACTTGTTCACATTTTAAATGCCTATAACTTTTTAATCTTAACTTTAAAAAAATATCCAAAAATCAAACTTTACAGTAAATTATCAAGTTTTTTCTGTTATAAAGATTACACCACACAATTCTATTAACATATTATATTGACATAACTTACTTTTTTAAAATGGGACACCCTGTATATTTCACCACCAATTAAAGGTCTTTTAAAGAGCTTTACAAAAATACCACATTTGATTTATCTATCTCTTAACTATCTGTAATAGGTTCGGAAATATGACCATTTAAATCTGAAAAATATTATATGTAATTTCCACTATACCTACTTAGCACTAAGCTCAGACTTTAGATATAATGGAAATTACATGTAATATTTTTCAGATTTAAATGGTCATATTTCAGAAACTATTAGATATAGATATATTAAATGTGGTATTTTTGTAAAGCTCTTTATAAGATCTTTTTAATGGTGACACAATATACAGGGTGTCCTATTTAAAAAAGATAAGTTATGTAAATACTGTTAATAAAATTGTTTTGAATAATCATTATAACAGAAAAAAAACTTTATAGTTCACTATGCAATTTGGTTTTTTAATCATTTTTTAAGTTAAGAAATAAAAAAGTTATAGGCATTTAAAATGTGGAACAAGTTAGATTGGACACACTGTACTTGATATTTTTATAGGACTTAAAGTGCCCAAAGGGCACGTTGCACTACGTCCAAAGCTAGATCTATTTTATAAAACAAATATAAGACACTAAAAATCTATTAAAGTCTGGAAAATTTAAAAAATCGGTGCTGTTTGATCCTACCAGACCCTAGATTAATATTACAACTTGGCAACGCTGTCCAAAATTTCAATTTTTCAGTCATAAATGGCATTTTTAAACAGATATATTTTTGCAAAACGTGAATATTTTCCCTTTTTTTTTGAAATGTGCTATTTAGAATGCCTATTTTATGATAAAATTTCAGAAATTGCTCAAATTTTGTATCCGCAAAACGTAATGAACCCACTTATCGAGCCTTGCCAAAGGGGGAGCAAAAGAATAAGAAAAATGAGAAAGCGAATCAAAGCTACCATAGTACATAAATAATTTACTGGCTGATTTAGTATGTATTAAAACCAAAAAATTAGCAAATCAACTTTTATTAAAATTTTAACAAACGAAAACAAAACATAGGGATATATGCAGTGTGTTACAAGAGGGCAAATGGACGGAAAATTTTGAACATCGTTTTGTGAAAACTGGTCGTATAACGCAAAACTAATAAATACAAAATTTTACTCCGATTGGTAATATGCAGGGCGAGTTATAACTACACATATGAGAAATAACCAGGAGTAAAGTACATTTATTTTTTAAAATAGAACAAAATTGTATAAGTAAATGTTGTAATTAGGTAAAAATTTAAAGTAAAGACTAAAAAAATAAAAATTGTCGTTTTTTTATATTATGCATTAACAGTTTTTAAAATACTTGGCTTAAGGCTGCAAATTTTACAAAAATATTTAAAATTATTAAATTTTATGTTAAATTTTGCTCTGTCCTGTCCATAATTATTTAAGTTGTAATGCGTAATGTAAAAATTGACAATAAATTTTAATATAAAATTCAATTCTCTATAGCATTTTCCCATAAAATTTAGTTCTAATTTAAAAAATGAAAGTAGTTACCTCCTAGACATTTTTCATATTTTTAGTTTTAACTCGCCCTGTGTAACACCAATTGGAGTAAAATTTTGTATTTCTTAGTTTTGGTTAGTTCTGGTTGGACGACCAGTTTTCCCTAAATTTCACTTTAAAATTTAAAAATGTTTGGTTCATTTGTCCTCTTGTAACACCTATCCTGGAACACACTGTATTTTTATACTTCTGTAAGACTATTTCTGCCAATCGAAAATGCTATTATATATTTTTTTGATCTGTTAAACACATATTCTCATTACCTTGATAGGTAACCTAAATAGATAGGTAATACAATATTAGTTGATAGCCAAAAGGTAGGGGGCCCAGGCACCCCGACGCTGATTTTACATCGTGTTTTACCATGGTCTTACCCCGCCCAGTCACGGAACAGCTAGGTAAGGGTTCGTCTAGCAACCCAATTCACTCCGCGGTCCCGAAAGTTTGTTCATTCATAAATAAATGAAAAAACGATATTTTCTTGCTTCCATGAAGAATGTATGTTAGTAACTGCCTCTAGAACAAGTGAGTATTAGGCGGGATTTATAAATTAAAATTTAATTTTAGTATTAGTATTAGCAAGTCATCAGATTTAAGAACATACATTTAAATTGAAGTATTTATAAATTAAATTTAATTTGCTGGTTTTAAGAAACGACCTTGAAATTCTCTAAAATCTAAAACTCAAGACTAAAATAGGGAAAAATAATTGCTTATGTGCCATAAAATGGTTAAAACCGGTAACTTCTTTTTATTGAAGTTTCAATACTAATTTTTTGTTAAGTGTAGCTAATTTTTGCCACCAAAAAATCTCTAAATTTAAATTAGGTTAAAACTATTACTAATACTAAAATTAAATTGTGATTTATAAACTTCACTTCAACTTCATTAATTTAAACTCGGCCTTAATTTTTGTTTAAATCGCAAAAATAAAAGAATAAATAACTACCCATAATAATTAAGAAGTTGCAAATCCTTTTTAATGCTTACCTTCAAAAGCTTCTATAACACCTTGATTAAAGCCCCATTCCAGTAAAGTACGTTTGTAGGCCATTATTAAACTGCACAACGCTAAAACAAACCACAAACATAGAAAAACGGAATAAAATATTTGGTTTTTAAATAAATAGATATTTTTACTCGCGTCATTTTGGTATCAGTCAAATGGCGTTGGTAAAAATAATAAGCCAAGAAAAACCTACCTCATCCACACCACACAAAGCACAAAACTGAAATACCGAAATACGCAATTTGCGCCTCTTTCGGAAGACTTTTTCCGTTGACGAGCGCTACCGAAGTATATCGATTTTTAACGATTCATATCTAGGTAAATAACTTTAGTTGTGGTTATTAAAGCCTTCACTTGTAATACCTGAATATCTAATAGTATTAGGAAGGTCTTTTTCTGCCTTTATTATTGGAAACTTTATTTGATGCATTTAATAAACACAAATAATAAACTTAATTACCACAATTAAACGGCAACATAATAGTAAATCTGGTAAGATTTTATTAACACGTAAATGGATTGTAACTAAACCAGTTAGTTAGTGTTATGCAGAAATTTATTAACAGTAATACCTTGATTTCAGAAAGACAAATTTAATAGTTCCCGAAAGATCAATCTAATATCATTATTAAAAAAATAGCCATGTTACCTAAAAATAAAAGAATGGTTATTAACGAAGCAACGGAAAGGTAGTTTAATTAACTGTTTTCTTTCAGTGTATTCTGCTGAAAAAGTAAAAGATATTTGCAACAGTGTTTCGGAAAAATATATATATTCCGAAATGGCATCCAGCTGTCACTTTAACGTTGAGAGCAGTTAGTTACTGATATGTAAAAAATGCATACCTTATTATCTTTGTTTAGTGTCATTAAAGTAGGCCAAACGGTTTAAAAAGGATAAAGGGGGGACTTTGGGACCTTACCGTATAAAAATGGGTCTGAAAATGCATCGTTTTCAAGATACTGCGTTAATAATACAAATTGTTTTTTAATAATTGATATAACAAACAAGATTAACCAATTGCTACTTATTTTTAAATAGTAATTCTCTTGTGTATGATACACGCAATTTTACAATTTTCTCTCATATGTTAATTGATTTTTTAACAAAAGGACAGACAGTATATTCTAAGATAGTTTAGATATCTTTTTAATTTGTCAATTTTATTTTTAAAGCTTAAAATCACTATCAAAATTTACATAGTAAAACACGTATTTGCCCTAATAAGGTATATTGTCAGGGGTGTAAGTAAGAAAGACATATATCAAAATGTAATTTTCATATAATGCGCTAAAAGTGGTCACGTTTTTGATGCAGGCGTTTCTGCTGTGTAAATAAAAGTCTTTTTCAGAAAAGAATATTTTAATAATATAATTTTTCCTAAAACTTTTATATAAATATGTGGTTACTTATTTTCCCGAGCACCGAGCCATAAAATATTAAATTAAATAGCTTTCTTTACCACTCATTGTATAATGATTTAAATAGTGTGCACAAGAAAGCCGTAATATTCCGTAGACCTTTTAACACTGTACATTTTAATTTTTTTATATTTTTTGCATAAACTAAGTTCAGAAATATTATGAAAGATCGTATTACTTTTATATGGTCATTTTAAATATAAAAGCAAATTATTCTAGTTTTTTTTTTTTTCATTTAGAGGTCAATGTTATCTACTAACTATTTATTACAGTATCCATTAACAATAGGTACAAAATTTTCAATCATTTAGAATTTTTAAATATTATTTTATTTAAATTTTAATGTTTAATTGTAATGACTGTGTCTATTACAATTTAAATTAAATCGGATGTTTATCAAATTAAAACTTAGCATATTTGGGAAAAATTGCTTTAATTATTCAAGGATCGATCATTTTTGAAACAAAAAAAAAAAAAAAATATGAAAGGGATGTGGCTGTGTGCACGTGAAATTTTAGTAAGATGAAATAAAAGTGGTGTATTTTGTGCAGTATTTGAATACATTTTTAAAAAGCGTAGCAGAGCGCTTTCAGTAAAACCATTATCAGTGCTACTTGTCAACCAACACAAGTCATAGCTCTGATGTGCATAAATCAGTCAATTACAATCATTACAAGCAATCAAGTCACATAATAATATTTCTGTTTAAAACATATTCCTAAAAAGGCGGGATAATACTAAAAAAATAGTGTCAAGAGCACATCATTTTCAACCATTTATGGTTGGAAATGTTAATTGTGTGTGTGTGTGTGTGTGTGTGTGTGTGTATTAATTTTAATGTGACTTTTTGCTTCTAATGTAAATTACTGTTTTTATACTTTTGTTGACCGGTTTATGTACTCCAGGGCTATGACCCCTGGTTATTAACAAGTAGCACTAATGATGGTTTTACCGAAAGCGGTCTGCTACGCTCTAAAATTTAATTAAAATATTGCACGAAATACACCACTTTCATTTCTTCTTCCAAAAAAGTAGTAGGATAAAACGCATTGTAAAAGGTAGAAAATATACCAAAAAATTAGGGAAAAATAAATTACTGGCGATCTAATGTTGAAAAGGGGGATGAGGGCAGGTTTTTTAGTTTTACAGATTTTCGACAAAACTACAAGTTCTATAGAAAAAGTTTAATAGCAAAATCTTAGGTTACAAAACAGATCTACAACTTTTATATTTACACTTTCTATACATAATCTTAAAATTTATGTTCAAAATTCAAATAGCCAAGTTTTTGTTTTCTTTTTAATTTATAATAAAATATATAAATTTTGGTAAAAAATAACCTTTATATGTACTTTTTTTTAATTTTACACATTATTTTGACTTAATATTAAATAAACATAAAAAAACTAAACCCAAATCAAAATAAATAAAGTAACTAATAATTTAAAAATAATAAATAGAAAAAATCAAAAACAATAAGTCAGGTAATAACATATGCGCAAAAGTACTAAATGTTACCAAATAAACACACATACTTTTTAAACTTAAGTACGAAATATTATTACCCGATTTTATGTTTTTGATCTTTTTCTATTCATTATTTTTAGATCTCTAGTTACTCTATTAATCTTAAAGTTAATTTAGTTTTTTTTTATGAATATTTTTTCCTTTTTAGTTAATAATAATTATTATTTGATTGATAACTATATAGTAGGAGGGCCCACGATGCTAAATGGGGATTTACTCGAGCGTCATAGAGACCTATTGGGTAGCAAAGCTTAGATGATAAAAAGAAATAAATATTGTATAATGTATACCATTTTATCGGTGGGGGAAGTTGCTATAGACTTTTAAATATGTAAAAAAATCTATTATTTTTTCGGCTTGTGGAAATCGTTCGGGTCATATCGGATTATATATTTTTCGTTATCCCTGAATTATTTGCTTCAAAATAAAAAATAGCCACGCTCGAAAATGTTAAACTGTCGTTTTTCTTTGTAGCTCCCTATTTCCTTTACGTCACTTTTAAATTGTCAGAATATTGGAAGTATACACTGTTTAGCATGCAATTAACTTACCCTATCTTTATCGGACGCGCTCGACAATTTTTGACGTATATATTTTTGTTTTTTATGGTCGGCCCGATATACGGGGCTCATATGTGGTGAAGGTACTTAACCGGGTACAAGGTATCCTCAGGTATATTAATTTGTCGCGCTGCAGTAAATCCCGAAATCCTCTCTTGGGCTCCCCTACCAATGCATTTAGAACAGTACTACAAACCTAGTACCTTTTTCTCTCACGTAAACTGCTTGCACAGAACAGCAATGCGACCTGTAATAGGTATTAATTGGGTGTACATGAAAACGCCTGACACAAAAACAAAATACAAGTAAGTAAAACAATAAGATACATTAAAAAAAAATGAATTAGCTAAATGAAAATCCATGACCAACATAGATTAATATTAGATCATATAATTACTAGAGGCAGTTTTGCCATACGTAAGAGAGAAAAAATAAGTTTAGTACCTTTCTCTCTCGCGGTCTTAAGTTAGTTTTTTATTAAACCACCGCGGAAGTTAACTCTTTCAAATAAAAAATTTAAAATAAAATTAGTTTACAATAACATATTACCTCCTTCTTTCTTTTAAAGTTGGTTAAAAAGTGTCAGTATTTTCCATCAAAAATTAACTTGCCAAAATATTTGCATCCTCTAAAAAGTCGGTGTAGTTTTTTTGTTTGAAATATTTATTTTTTACAATATTTTGACTTAATATTGAGAAAGTACGATTATTTTTAATCAAACATTTAAGTGTCAAAATATTGGCATTCGGTGGTCTTTTGAACATTTACCATTGTAATGTTTATTTTTTACACCATAAGAAAGTGGAGATTTCATGGACCAAAAAGTTACCGACTTTTTTAAAATGCCAATATTTCGACACGTTCGTAACTGATTACTAATGAACCTTTGCTTATACATTGAAGCCTTTGTATTGTAAATAACTTAATATTAAATATTTCATTATTTTATTTCTTTTAAAGTTATCATAACTTTTATTATATTGTGTAAGAGCAGAATAGTTCTTCATAATGTACAAAAGTTTTAATTTTCTTAAAATGTACTTAAATAAACTTCTTAATTTTATTCTCGAGAAAAGCCAAATAATATTTTGTTTAAATTTAATCTCCCAGAAAACAAATAAAGCATAAAATACATGGCTAAACATTTTTACTATTTTTTTATCTGGTTAAAATACCTAATAGGTGTATCTTTTACCAGGTAATTTTTTTAAAGTAATTTCAAACTCTAAAATGTCCATTAGACATAATCATTTTAAATTATTTTTTTAGTTTTAGTTTATCATTAATTTTTTTGGTAAACTGTTTACCACATTTTTGGCAAATTATTTACCACATTTTTGAGACGCAACCATTGGCCCAGTTGTCGTCTGGCGTCTTGTTAAGATTTTATTTTATTGGATTAAAATAATTTTAACCGAGTACTAATGAACCTTTGCTTATAGATTGAAACCTTTGTATTGTAAGTAACTGAATATTAAATTTTAAAATATTTTTTTTTTTTAAACTTATCGTAACTTTTATTATATTGTGTAAGAGCAGAATAGTTCTTCATAATGTATAAAAGTTTTAATTTTTAAAATGTACTTAAATAAACTTTTTAATTTTATTCTGGAGAAAAGCAAAATAATATTTTGTTTAAATTTAATCTTCCAGAAACCAAATAAAGCATAAAATACTTATATATATGGCTGAACATTTTTTACAATTTTTTTGTCTGGTTAAGATACCTAATAGGTGTATCTTTTGCCAGTTAATTTTTTAACCAAACGATCAAATTACCTTTGATTTCGTCATTATTTCTTTTAGTTCATGTGTCTCTAGTTTTAAAATTTGACAGTTTGCAAATAAATTTAATAGAAATTATTGAAAATTAATAGTTATAATGCATTTAAATGACTAAGAAATTAAAAAGGAAATTATACCGTTTTAGTATTATTTTTTACAAAAGTACATACAATTTTCTAAAATTAAACAATAAACGCATAGTTATAAAGAGAATAATTGTCTTCTAAAAAATAAGTAGGGTATATTTTTTTGTTGCAGTATATTGGCTGTGCTGAAAAAATTAAAATTAATAGGTTTAGTTAAATAAATCATGCATAAAATGGTATTTTGGAAAATTTTTATACGGTCGTGGAAAAAATAAAATGTGTTTTTTTACTCATGGGATTGCCGCACTCGCCTAACGGCTCGTGCTGTTAAACTTCCCATTCGTAAAAAAGTATCACTTTATGCACTTGTTAAATAAATTACTATTAAAAACATTTTATTTGCTTTTTATGTTTGCTAATCTCATTCTATTATTTAATAAAATTAAAAATCTAAAGTTTTAACAATTAACTGGGTTATCTGGTTCTTATAACAAATACATAAGTGGTTAATTGTATTTGTTCATAATGCTTTTTAAAAAAGCAAATGTGTCAGTAGTATACCAAGCGGGCTACAGTGACACCCTGATGGAATGTTTACATAATAAGTGGTTTAAAAACATAAATACGGTACTTCTTGCACCGAAGAAGTGTTAAAAAACTGCAAGAAGTAACCTTTAAGGTATTTTTTAGGAATTGTCGGTAATTTTAAAATTTAAATAATTTTTCAGACATTTAAAGGCGAAGGAGTAATATTAGGTCTACTCTTTAACAACTACCGATCATTGATGATTACTTCTAAAGCTCAGAAGGTCAGTTCTTGCAGTTTTTCAGCACTTTTTACCACAAGAAGTGACGTAATCATGTTTTTGGACCACTTATTATGTAAACATGCCATTAGAGTGTCACTGTAGCCATCTTGGTATACTACTTGTGTGTGTGAAATTTTTTATTGGAACTGTACATAATCCAGCTGGCCAAGCTATTTTCATAGCAAATATAATACGCTAGAGTTTTATTATTATTCTTCTTTTTTTATACATCACCTTGTTTTTGTCCATGTTTTAAAATTTTTATGTTTTTATTAACTTTTTTTGTAATATTTATTTATTGTAAATAAAAGCTAATTACTTCCTTAATTGTTATATCCAGTAAGCAGAGCACTTTAAACAGTTTCAGAGATAAAACCATAAGAATACACATAAGGTACGTCTCATGTACACATAATTTGATCTCACAACAACAGAATTAAAAACCAGGGTTACTTCCAACAGAGCTAATCAACTTGTCAATTATTAAGTTATATTACTGCATTTCAAGGAATATCAAATTGTCCTGCGGACAACAATTCAGTTATCCAAGTGACTGATTTTTCCAGAGACTGGTTGTGCGCCGGAAATTTTGAAACTTTTTAAACGTCAAACTGTTTTATAGAACAGGGTTTATTTTTGTTTTTTTGTGCTTAAAGTAAAATTTAAATCAATTATTATCCAAAACACCATAATTTATTTAAAAATATTAATAGGCTATCTTAGTTATTCAAGTGACTGGTTTGTGACGGACAAGTCTGTGAAAACATATTTTGTTTTCGGTATTTTTATGTTTGTAAAATTTGGATCAAATACGATCTCAAAGAACATAATTTAATACAAAAATAATAATTACTTACGTATGTTTGCTGATTGTTCGAGGGACATAAACAATCACCCATTTTTGCGAGACTTGCTTATCTGAGGCCGCAATTATGATAGAAAAAAATGGCAAATGGTCGCAATCAATTACCAAGAATACCGACAGTATACACAGTACGTCATTTATATATTAATAAAAAAAAACAGTGTTTTTTGAATTTTTAACATTCTGTAGCATGTGTCCTTCTAAAGATTAAAATAATATGTTTTTATTTTATAATTACAATTTATGGCTTAATAATGCCTTAAAGAGAGGCGAAACGTAGCCAAAAAAAAAAAAAAAAGTTTGATATTTTACATTTTTTGGTCTTTTAAATTTTAATGATATTTTAATAATGTTACAAACATAACTATTTAATAAAATATTAATAAAACAAATGAATGATTTTCAAAACAAAATTACCCATACGTTTGTTGTGTAGTCTAGGGGTAGGCAATTGCGTGGAATAATTTTTTTCTCGAAACAATAAAAGATTGTAAAAACCCAGCAGGTAAAAAAATATTTTTACTTGTTTAATTCAAGTAAAATATAAAATTTGCATAAAAACTGTGGCGCACATTTTTTGTTAGAAATATTAGTTTAGGTGCCGCTTAAAACGCCACTGGATTAAATAAACAAGTAAACAAATAAATTAGCCTTTGAATGCTACATATAACATGGTCAAATTTTATTTAAATTAATTAGAAAATATTTAGGATATCATTAAAAAACTTTTTTTTGTTTTGCATTTTCGGACCCATATTTATATATTATTTTTTCATATTTTTAATAGCAGTCTCTGCATTTGGATTTTCTTAAGAACATTTTGTTACCATGTCTTAAATTATTAAATCTTTATACAGTGTGTCCCAGGATATGTGTTACAAAGGGGCAAATGAACCAGAAATATTTAAATTTTAAATCGGTATTTGTGGAGGACTTGGTCCAAAAATGCAAAATTTGACTCTAAATAATAATATTCCGGGTAAGTTTTAAACCTTAAATATGAAAAATATGCAAAATTAAAGTACTAGTGTTTTATAAAATTGTAAAGGATCAAATTTTGTTAAAATTTTATATATTAAGGCATTAACGTAAAAATGAATTTTTTTTTATGGGTTATGCATTAGCATCAAAATACTTCTCATAAGAAAGCAAATTTTTACAAATTCTTCAATATGTTTTATTTCTTTTTTAACTTTTGCTTCCTTTTGCCAAGTGTTTAAGTTTTAATGTGTAAAGAACGAAAATTTTCTAATCCTATGTTTTTGAGGTATTCGGCCGTTGTCGTAGATTTTGTTTTCTTGACGTTTTGTCAGCGCAAGTGGTTGGCATCCTCAGAAGGTTTCTAGTAGACTACTTGCGTACTTCTTGCGTACACAGTAGAACGCAAGTAGTCCAATAGAAACCTTTGAGGATGCCAACAACTCGCGCTGGTGAAACGTCAAGGAAACAAAATCTACGACGACGGCCGAATAGCCCAAAAACATAAGTTTAGCGAGAGATGGCCGCGAAAGCCTTACACAGTATATACGAAAATTTACTTAAACATGTTTTTTAACTTTTATGCTAAAACCTAAAATTTTAACAAAAAAATGTTTCTATTGACCTAACAATATTAACTCATAAAATTTTGGTAAATTTTAAAAAAATAAAAGTACTTTACGGTGGGTCATTTTTTAATATTTTTAGTTATAACTTGCTCCACTCCCAAAAAAATTTGGCCCACCGTATGTCCATCGGACAAACACGTTATTTTTAAAATCAATGTAGTGTGTATACGTCGGTCGGTAAGGCGGTGTTCTGGGTAAATGATAACGACCATTCACAATTTTTCTTTTTATTATAACTGCGGCCTCAGTCAACCAAGTATCGCAAAAATAGTTGGTTGGGTTTAATATGTGTTCGTCGGAAAATCAGCAAAAATACGTAAGCTATTAATATTTTTTATTAAGGTATAGTATTTGGGATTGCATTTAATCTAAATTTTACTGTACGCATAAAAAAATTACCTATATCCCATCGGACAGTGGAAAGCCTAAAAAGTTTTAAAAATGTCCGTCGGACAACCAGTGTCTTGAAAAAATCAGTTACTTGGATAACTAAATTGTTGTCCATAGGAAAATTTTATTTTCACTGGAATAAGGTAATATGGCTTAATGATTAACAAGTTTGTTATTTCTGTTGGTAGTGATCATCCGTTTTGATCCTGGTTGTTTTGGGTTCTAATTTTTTTAAATAAATAAATATTACAAAAAAAAGTTCCTGAAAATAGGTAAATTTTTAAACTGGGCCAAAAAGATTGACCCATTTACTAAAGTTAAATACGTCTCTTAAACAATTGCTATATTCACGTATATTTAGTTTAACTTTTATTTACTTTAAATTATATAAATAAATTAATAATAAATATTGGTTTAATTTTGGTTAAAATGCACACAATATCCGAAAATTTAAATTTTGCTTCAACTACTCTTCACAGAGCTGCATAAGTTTACATTAATATACTCGTAGGATGACTACAAAGTTTATTATGACACTTAGGGCGGTGATTAAAATCTATAAAGATAAAAATAAGAACAATTAAAAAGCCCCCAAAGTTTGATTTTTTATGTTTGTTTTCTTACGCAAAAACTGAAATAACTAATATTTTGAAGCATAAACGAACGCCATTGCGCTTCATCATTTAAATTATAATTCACGATGACTCTTTGTCACTGGATTCCTCTTTACCCAAAATAAAACTTTTTTGGTAGGATTTTTAATTTTTGATAACTAATCTATTACTAGAGAAAACCCCGTCAAATTCGACAGATTTTAGACAGTTATTCGTGATTTTAATTAAGCTCCTCTATCGTACACTTTTTAAACTCTTCTAGTGCACTATGAACTTTGTCATATTTTTCTTGATGTCAGTACTGACAACCAAAAAATTAAGTAATTTATGTAACCATAGTAAATATTTTTTTGCCATTTTATCTAGATACCCATTTTTATCAACTGTTTGACCATGTTGCAACACTATGTATTTAATTAATTTAAATTGCTATTATATTATTAAACAAAAAGAAACGCAACAAGAAAACAAAACGCATCTAGCCATCAGTTGCGGTAAAAACCTTGGACAGAGGTATTTATGGCCTATGGTTTGTGCTACGTCACGCAGTCATCTACCAATGACACCTACATCAAACCCGGAACATGCAATATGGCATGTAAAGTCAATAACCCTTATATAAAATCATCACAAAAAGCCATTATATTAGCTACTCCTTGTATAATCGTACACCATGCTAGAATAATGCTGCGCTGCGTACAATATTTTGGGTAATTCTTTCCGCAGTATTTATGGCTTGTAAGTTTTTTCTTTTATTTCCTTTTTCCGTTTCCTAGAACGCGCCGAATTTCAACTCCTGTTAAAAAAATTTTGAACATTTTATTTCTATAGTTAGTTAAAAACTATTACAAATACTGTTTAGAGATCTCAGTAACGGGAGGATCATCAAAAAATTATATATTACATAAAGTGTAACAGTACCTAAATCTCCTTTGCGTACTTGGCGTTTTTATTAAATCTTATCAATCTAATTTAATAAACGGAAGAAGCAACGTCATCCAGTGTTACCAAGCGGTCACCCATCTAAGTACTAATCGTGCCCGTCTCTTGACTTTAGTAATCGAACAAGAACCGGCATGTCGTCTAGCCAATACCCAAAAATTACAAAGTCAAGTCAATAAATTCTTTTTTTATTTTAATTAAAATAAAACTGTTTTTGTGTTTATAAAAAACATAGATAATAAAACAAAAATAAATGTTGACAGGTTTCAGTAAAGAGCCGATCACTTAAAAAATATTATGTAAATTTGTGCAGTTTGTACTGCCCCAATTTAGTATTCTCGGCAGGATAGGCAACACAAGACTGCTTTAGTGTATTACTGTTTGACGACCCGTCTCATATGTACATTATATAAATTTTGTATTTTTTCAAAAATTGGGCCTTAAAACAATAAAGAAAAGTAGCATTGAGATATCTCAGTAGCCAGAGGATCATTTATAAAAAATTATCATTAAAAACGGTGCAGTAGAAGTCTTTAACGAAGTTTCTGAAAATGATGGCTTTGTGTGTTAAATAAATAGATCATAAACGTCTTCTACATTCATATAGCTTAAATGGTTCAAACAACAAAACAACCTCAGCTGAACTATCCTTGTTGCATCAGATGTGTGTTGCAAAAAGACTTAGTAAAAAGCACAAGGACATGTAATTTGATTGACTAGAAGCGCTCTCATGACAAACTGTCACAGGCGGGTTCCTGATTAGTTTAGTCTTTTAAGCAAATTAGATATATATTTCTATCTACTAAATATATATATATATATATATATATATATATATATATATATATATATATATATATATATATAACGATAGAGGGTAGTCTCGACTGACTAGTTAAACAGCACGTTAACTGGGTTAATTAAGCCCCAATAAACAACCTGCTGTATATATATATATATATGCAGTAGCACCAACTTTTATTAATGAGGGGAGTTGTTATATCCGTCTCACACGTGCCAGGCTACTGACCTCCGGTCACATGGTGTCAAGTCGTCCTATTGCAGCACCTCCAAGAATGCTGCGTAATCAGTTTGCAATTCCCACGTACTAAGCAAGTAATTCAGCATTATTTTAGTATTTAAGCACCTAGTTTTAAGTAATTTTCATTCATTAACTTGTAGAATGTTACTATGCTAGTTTAAATTTTGAATATTATTTTGTGAATAAAATCTATATTTTAAAAAAGTTAAAAGTAAAAGTGTTACTCTAACATATATCTATATATATATATATATATATATATATATATATATATATATATATATATATATATATATATATATATATATATATATATATATATATATATATATTTATTTGAATGAATGAATAATAATAAAATGATTTATATATATATATATATATATATATATATATATATATATATATATATATATATATATATATATATATATATATATATATATGGAATCACCTAACCCCAAAAATAAACAATTTTAAGCATACAATTTTCTAAGATCGCGAACGTTTAAAAACGACTATCGGCAAAAGTGAAAATTCGGTTAAGTCAAATGAGGGGACGGCGTTAACAAATAGCATTACACGCCAAGTTCAGATGAACAAGCTTCTACGGCAGAAATATCAGTTTATAAATTGAGATTTATTTTTCAAACTAGTTACACTTAAACTAATTGGTTTTATGATAAAATACCAACCATTTAGTTTTGTTGTGTCAGAGTAGTGTTAAGAAGGAAGATAATAATGCAAAAATACCATGCAGTTTTAAGGTTATGTCAGAGGGTCCTCATAAATAAAAATATAGTGCTTTAGCAAAAACGGAATTTAAAATAAGATCAGTGCTCCAAAGCACTCTTGTATGGTAAATTTTAATTAATTTGGCGATACGACCGCTAAACAACTTCAAGCTTTTCTTTTCCAAAAGGACGTACTTTTTTTTAACTTAGAGCTTCGACAAAATCTTCGTAGGTTTCAAACGTGTCCCACAGTTTTATTTTTGTTTATTGATCAATAAAATATAATATTTTACAATAAAACTACAAGAAAACTAAATGCTAACGGCACAGCAAAATAATTAAATATTAAATTTAGGTTAACCATTATTCGGCGCTTTTTATGAGCATTGCCGCCGGACAGCGGCATCTACTAATAACATGAGTAAAAGCCGCTGGTAATAACAAATTAATTTTGGATTTTTGGCGTCTTTCATATACGACAATAGATAAAACCACCGAAAGGCAATTTCTTTCATATAATTGAGCAATGACGTCAGTCGTTTAGCCAATGGCTTTTATTTAACTTAAAAAATCTAATCGTTTAGACGTAAATCATCCCCTTAAAATAGGTTGGAAATTTCATTATTACTAACGACCAAATAAGTAGATGTCAAAGTGTACTAAAGCTATCAGTGCACATAAAATTAATTACTTTTTTATCTGGATGGAAAAAGATTTACCACTTTATCTCTGATAACAGGTACTAAATTGAAACATACATATACGTAATTAAAAGTAGATATTTAACAAAAATTAGAGGGTTAAACTTCTCACTGTAGTCATGTGTAACACTGTGTTGAATGACACTTTTGTGTTGAAACATTTCTGGGTGTCACGGGTGTCGAAACAGCGTTCATGAATGTAATGACACACTGACACACTGACACCTCACATGAAACATGAAACCCAACGAAACCGACACACTCAGCAACAGTTTAACAGATGGCGTGATTCAAGATTTCGTTTCGCATTAACACAATGACACCACGGATGACACCGACTCCCAACAGCGACCAGCGACACAGACGATACACTACAGTAACTCTTTAACAGATGGCGGCATTATTGTCGAATGCAGACTATGCCTTGATTCAGGATTTCGGAGATTTTAATTTTTATGGGTTAAAAGTATTGGCAACCGAATATTCCTAAATTTGAAAAAATAAAAATTGCTTAAATCTTGAAACCGACATTGCAATATTGCAAAAAAGAACGTATTTTTATTCCGTTTGTTTTTCTAAATGTAAAGTTTTTAAAAGTAAAATAAAGCTGTTGGTAAGTTAGTAAACAAGTTTGGTTTTAGTGAGAACCAAAATAAAGGGAAAATTTTTGTATAAGATCACCATTAGGAAGATATTGCTGTACAAAGATCGCGGTATATTAAAAAAATATATATATTTTTTCATCTTTAAAGCAAAATAAATATATATTAATAATAATAATAATAATAATAATAACAATACTTTATTTAAAATTATAATTTACAAGTAAATATCTTTGTTTTTATATGATATAAAAACAATGTAAATATATAATGATAAAACTCTTGCAACTCCGTGCTACAACGCACTTCGCCAATTTGTCAAGAAACAATTTTATTGTATTGATGTATTGTAACACTCGTGACACACTTTTGTGCTGAAACCCGCAGCTTGTCACACTTCGCCATTTTGTCAAGAAACAATCGGATTGTTTCATGACACCTTTGTGTTGAAACACTGTGTTGATACCGAAGCCGGTGTCAGTGTTACTGTTTCAACACCCGAAAATTTAGGGTGTTACCCATGACTATCTCACTGCTTGTAATTTCCTTGCAAAGCAAAGTTTTGCATCCGTCGGATCCTATTGAATCTGGCGATGCAAATTTTTACACTAGCCAAAGGTCTTTTTTAGAGCCAATTGAGATATCCATCCGCAGACCGATTTCGAACTATTTTGTTTTCACAACGAACCCTAAAGAACTTCTTGAAGAACTCGCCATGGCGAATAAACGTAGTAGTTTATTGCCCATCACGCCCTCTGTTGGCAGTAATGCCAATGTCAGTTGTAATTTCGTTAAGTATTCAAATCGCGGATCTAGGTTCGCTTAGTTTTTTACACCTCTAACAGAGGAAGTATTGGGCAATAAACTACTACGTTTATACGCCATCGCGAGTTCTTAAGAAATTTCTTTAGGGTTCGTTGTTATCGCCCATACCGTACTGATGGGAACAAAATAGTTTCAAACGGGTCTGCAGGTCTGCGGTTAGTAATCTTAATTAGCATGAACAAAAGACCTTTGGCTAGTGTGAAAATCCGCACCGCCAGATTGGATAGTATCCGACGAATGCAAAACCTTGCTTTGCAAGGAAATGACTAGTAAGGAGTCAAGAATACTTGTGTATAGATGATGGGGTCATGGTTAGTTTTGGTTAGTTAAATAACAGCAATGGAGCTTTAATTAAGGAATTTAAAAAACAATTTATAACTAACCATGACACTTAACCTATATTCTGTCTTCGGTTTTTATATTGTCTGTTAAAACCCCACAAGGTATTACACATTGGGCTGTAGCTAAGGTAATATCAAAGTCAGGCATCAGAAATTTTTAGTAAAAGTTTTCAATATTTTTTAACTTTAACTTTTCCACATTTTTAAGACTTGTCCAAGGGATCAGTTCAAGTCTGGCAGTTTCGTTAAAATTTGTATAGCCAGATTGGATAGTATTCGACGAATGCAAAACCTTGCTTTGCAAGGAAATGACTAGTAAGGCGTGTGTCAAGAATACTTGTGTATAGATGATGGGGGTCATCGTTAGTTTTGGTTAGTTAAATAACAGCAATGGAGCTTTAATTAAGGAATTTAAAAAACAATATATAACTAACCATGACACTTAACCTATATTCTGTCTTCAGTTTTTATATTGTCTGTCAAAACCTCACAAGTTATTGCACATGGGGCTGTAGCTAAAGTAATATCAAAGTCAGATCATCAGAAGTTTTTAGTAAAAATTTTTCAATATTTTTAAATTTTAACTTTTCCACATTTTTAAGGTTTGTCCAAGGGATCAGTTTAAGTCTGGCAGTTTCGTTAAAATTTGTATAGCCAGATTAGAAAGTATTTGGACGGTTGCAAAACCTTGCCTTGAAAGGAAATGACTAGTAAGAGGCTTTACTCTCTCATTTTCGTAGAATGTTTTTCGACTGTTTGTTAAGAATACTTGTGTATAGATGATGGGGGTCATGGTTAGTTCTGGTTAGTTAAATGACAGCAATTTTAATTACAAAATTTAAAAGAACATGATTTTACCTAGCATGACACCCCACCTATACTCTGTCTTCGGTTTTTATATTGTCTGTCAAAAACTCATAAATCATTACACATGGGGCTGTAGCTAAAGTAATGCTTAAGTCAGATCATTAGTCATTTTTAGTAAAAAAATTAATTTAAAGTTTTCCACATTTTTAAGTTTCGTTCGAGATAGTAAAAGTTCAAGTCTGACAGCTTCGTTAATGATTAGATTATTATAAAATAATTTTGACCGAAACCCCTAACCTAAGTTTAGGGGTTTCTATACAAGTTTTAAATTTCTCATATAACCTAAATAAATATAATTATTAATTGATAAATAATTTAATATTATTTTATTTCTTTTAAACTAATCTTAAGTTTTATTATTTTATTAAGAGCAGAATAGCTCTTCATAATATATAGAAAGTTTAAAGGCGGAATTCCATTAAGGCAACATTAGGTGACATATCGAATGCCACAAATTTAATTTATGTTTTAATAATTTTAATAATAGATTAACTCAATAATGAAAAGTATATTATTATTAAAGTTCGAAGAAATAATAATAAATGTTATTTATTACTTTTATAACTACTAAAATAATTAAAAAAATATTAAAATTTAATGTGGCATGCGATATGTTGCCTAGTATTGCCTCAATGGAATTGCCCCTTAAGTTTCTTGCAGCGGGCAAACTTTTGACACCGCGCCGTAAAGCAAGTAAGTACGGCGCCCGACAGGGTAATTAAAATAGTTTAAGGAAATTACAAATGGTTAGTTCTGGTAAGCAAATCTTTTCCAACCTTTAGGTTACCAAATAAATAAAATATTGTACATTAATTTGTGAATAAAATGTTGCATATATCGAAAAAGAGTATTTATTCGGTATCGAATATACCTGTAAGATAAAAACGGACTTTTAAGTCTGGTGCCAAAAATTGCCATTAAATTTTAGTCTCTACCTGCTTGGTGTCGAAATTTCCGTTTCCTAAAATATTTATTAACTTTATAAAACTTTTTATTTTGAAAAAAGCAAAATATTAATAAATTAAATTTATATTGCAAAAGACAAATAAACTATAAACACATATAATACTTACATTTTGTTAAGTAAAATATATTTAACTTTAAAATATTTTATTATACAGACCTTAGAGGTTTCCATAGTAACCTTATTATAACGCGCAATTCTCTTTTTATACAACCAACCAGTTTAAATAATTTTACATGATTAATTTTCTGACTTTAATATATTTTTATAATATGTTTTTTAACACTTAGTCGTCGTTTTTCATGTAACAGAAAAAAAGTGTATTATACACGAAAACATTTTTATATTTTAGCTCTCGTTTTTTATTCCCCTTCGCTTGGCGTAGGGAGACAACACAACCTTGAGCTAGAATCTAAAGTTTTTAGCCTTGTATAATTAGTTATTATTTTAAACTATCTAATTTTTAAAGGGTGTTAAAGTTCATAAGT
This sequence comes from Listronotus bonariensis, assembly GCA_014170235.1. Classification (NCBI taxonomy): domain Eukaryota; kingdom Metazoa; phylum Arthropoda; class Insecta; order Coleoptera; family Curculionidae; genus Listronotus; species Listronotus bonariensis. Next base: position 133,828 of record JACEGR010001536.1, on the reverse strand, counting down.
ATGTTTAAATTATTTTGATATTAGTTGATAAGTTTTGAATATTGTGTCTGGAGGTTTTCTGACATAAGGTATTTATATCGGATGTTAATTTTTACTAAAGGACGCTACCTACATTGTGGTGTGGAGGTGGCGTCTTCTAGTTAAAACTCAAACATTAACATAAGATTTGAATAGTTTATGTCAGAAAACCCCGAGATACCCAGTTTTATTACAACACATCTGCATGACTAGAGTCAAATTTTCTTGCTAACCGTATTCGTCTCAGTTGTTTAATCCGTATTCAAAAATGACAATATAAATATGAAAATCAAGAAAATGTTGGTTTTCAAACCGTTGCGTCACAGCCGAATAAATTTTTAGGTTATTACTATGATTTTTATTTTTTAGGGTTAATATGTACCTTAGTTTACACCCAATATAAATATTTTTCACTTGCCATGTAAAAAGTTTAGAAGAAATGACCGAAACAACGTTTTTAATGAGTACGATGCATACGCCCTCCCAACAGAGAAAAGTATATTGTTTTTAAACCATTGTCCGGGATGTATTTAAACACGGTTAAATACGCGACGTACATGACGTCACCGTTTAGCAAAAAAATGTAATGTTTTTAAAATGTGTTGAACCGTATTAACAACCAAAAATGGCTTAGGGTAAAACGGTTTATTTATAGTCAATTAGCCATGAAAAAATAAAAGTAGTCGTCTTTTGTATTTAATGGTTTTTTAGGGTGAAGTCAAAGTTTGCAAAATTCTATTTATGGTCATATGTAACCCTTTTTTCAAATGTAACGAGGGTGGCTCGTTAGCATATCCTTAACAGTCGCGACCGATGGCTTTTTTCTTAAGTGGGGCAAATTTTGTGAGCAACTAATTGTGCCTCGCTATACAACATGTTACGTCTTCTATATAATTAACATATTTTTTTTATGGACGGACTATAACAATAATATGTTCCTACTGCGGAAAAACATATGTATACAAATATTCATTGCAAAAACTATTAAATACTAAAATAACATTTTCTATAACCGCTAAAAACAATCATGTTTTTTTATTTGTTTTCTTTATGATTAAAAATATTTATATTATAATTATTTTTACCGGTTTAAAGTACCTCTTTTCTCCTTTTTATGTGTTTATGCTGGTCTGGTTGAGTTCTTACCTTTTTTGTTCTGTGTTTTTAGTTTAAGAGCAGGTTTCGGATGTTTCTTTTTAATTTTCTAATCGTTTTTTAATGTTTTAAAGCACCACCTACTTTACATTGTGATATTTCTTGAACCCATTGTTAGTTTATATATTTACGTTTACCAACCTTAGCCAACCAATTTTAAAAACAAAACGTGTTTATTCAATCCGTATTATATTTTTAACACGCTTTTATTAACGTGGGTTGTAACTATCTATCCATCTATCTATCCATGAATGTAACGGAATCTTTGAGCCTAATTTTAACCAACTTCCAGCTATTCGATTTCTTTGAAACTTTGCACACGTATTAAGGACCCATGACAATGCAATAATCTGCAAACAGTATCCCGTTATCCTGGTTTGGATCGCCAGGAAAAAAAATCCATTATATTAATATAATCACTGCTTGATACCACCAAGTGTCATCTGTCACCTGTACGTCCCAGTGGTACCAACCACCGGCCATTTCAAGAGTTCGATCTGAATCGATTTTACTCAAATTTTATATTAGGTTATTTTCAGAAAGTCCATCTGAAAAACTTTGCTACTCTTGACAAAATGGCGAAAAAATTTTTTAGTGGGTTGCCATCTGTTGGCAACATTCCAAACTTTTATACATACATAAATGCATATCGAACTAAAAATGAAAAATAAATAATAGTTTAAAAAAACTAAAAAACACGCTTTTATATGCAACCGAACTAAAAATTAGAAAATAATTTTTCATTAAAAAAATATTGTCACTTCATAGTAAAAAGCGTGGGGTTTTACTATTTTTTCATAACTTTTCCATCATAGATATTGGCAAATATAATAATTATAACATTTAATATATTAAGCACCCCACGCTTTTTACTATGAAGTGACAATATTTTTTTAATTAAAAATTATTTTCTAATTATTAGTTCGGTTGCATATAAAAGCGTGTTTTTTAGTTTTTTAAACTATTATTTATTACAATTAGACCTGCGCAGACATTCGCCAAGACATAGGGCCGCGAAAGCGAAAAACAATATGATGCAATGCGAGGCAAGCAACCGATGATACAACTTATTCACTCATTGTGTATTAGGGGTTGCCATGAGGCATTGATCGTGGTACGATTATACGTCTCTTTTTAACTTAATTGCCAGTAGATGCTTCCTTTTTTGGCTTTAATGCATTTTGGTCAAGCTAAGTTATAACCTAGGAAACTGTTTTCATTCTCATGAGGAGAGTTTTTACATAATAATAGATTTGGGCTTTTTCTTTGTTAGGATTAATTGTTAATATTTTTTAATTTTATTATGAATTAGGTAAGTCATCGACCAATAAAACCTTATGGACGAACCGCTTCTGGTATTAAAATGCCTGAAGCAATGATCAAATACAGTGTGGCCCATTGCAAATATAAAGTTTTGGAGATTTAATTTAGTTAGTTTACAATTTTTCAATTATAACTTAACATCAAATTTGGCCACACCCACACCTCCTATATTAAAAATATATTTTATTAATAAAATGTACAAAAATAAGCTAATAACCAATTGCCTGCTAAGGCATTATGAATAATATTTGAACAAGAAATATAATAGTGTTAGACAAACTGTCCTATATTTGCAATTTTTTAAAAACAAGCAACAACCTATATTAAATTTTAAAATAAAACTGTATATAAGCTATGACAAAAAGTATAAAAATGCAACTATAAATTTAATGAAAATATAAAAGAAAGGGTTAAATAAATATAACTGTATTTAACTTTATAGCGTCACACTTTTGTGATGTATATAATGATAATATGAAATTTATGCGTGGCTATACAAAATAATATAAATTTAAAAAGTTTAATGGATAACGAGTAAATAAGCTTCGCCAGATATCTGACTTAATTAGACTCGACATGAAACTAATTTACGTAGTTTAAAAAGGACCATTTTACTGGCTTTTCTTTAACTTGCAATGTATGTATATATGTCGGGTGGAATCTTGCAACCTAATTTTAAAACATATATATTTAACCAATTAAGCTGAAATTTTTACTACATGTTCAGTTTGGATGATATTGCATGGTTAAATCTTATTTTTTGGGTACACGCCAAGTTATATTAAAAAATCAAAATTCCAAAAATAAAAATAAGTAAATAAAAGACTAAAAATCGACGTTTAGGTGGTAAGTCTGCCACCGTTGTCAAGATAAAATTAAACTAAAATAAAAAATTAAAATGTTTAAGCTTTTTGTTAAGGAAATTCTGAAAATCTTTGACATTAAATTTTCAATATGTTTGTTTGGTTATAGTGTTATAGTGACGTACATAACTGGTTGCTGGTGTATTTATTATTTATAATATTAAAAAGTTATAAGTTAGTTGATTTTGAAAGCTATATGCAGTGTAAAATAAATAATCTTCTGATATGTTTCAAAACAATAATGAGTACATGTACATTGTTATACTGAATGCGCTTCAATCGATCGGATAAAACTTGGGAACGTGTTCTAATCAGTTTCGAAGAAACCTCTTCTGTGATTGTTTTTAAATGCGTGTTGACAAATTTTAGATTGGTGAAATTCTGTGTTTTTTATATACGTTTTGTGTTCTTTTATACGTTTTGCTAATGGCCTACAAGTTTCACCTACATAAAATTTATCACATTCACAAGGTATTTTATAGATAAGTACTTTCATTTATGTTGTGTGGTTTTGTTTTTGATAATTGAGATCTTATACTGTTTTGTGTTTTAAAGATTGTGCGAATATTAAATTTATTTCCTATTCGTTGAATTTTATTTGATAGGCCGGGAATGTATAGTAAAAATTATTTTGTAATAGGTTTATTTTGATTTTGTCTTTGGTTTTAATTATCAAATTCAAGAAAACATTTGTTTATAAAATCAAGAGGATAATTATTTTGAATTAAAATATTTTTAAAACATCTTTTTCAGTGTTTATGTTTTCATCAGAAGAAATTATTTTAATTTTATCAAATAGACTTTTTACAACTCCCTTTTTAACCATTATTGGGTGATTTGAGTTAAAATTTAAGTATCTGTTTGTATGTGTATGTTTTCTGTAAATTTTTGTTTCAATATTGTTTAGGTCTTTTTTTATTAGAATGTCAAGAAAAGGTAGTTGAGTTGTTTTCTTTTTTAGAGTTAATTTTATAGTTGGTTCTTGTGAGTTAATGTGTGTTAAAAAATTATTTAAACAGTGTTCATCATGTTGAAAAATAAAAAAATTAATCTATATATCTCTACCAAACTAAAGGTTTATAGTAATAGTTCTTTTCAAAATTTGATTCAAAATTTTCCATAAATATGTTACTTAGTAATGGTGATAAAGGTGAACCCATAGCCATGCCAGAAGTTTGTTTATAGAAATCAGAGTTATATTGAAAATATGTTGTTTTAACACAAAAAGTTAGTAACTCAGGAATTGTGTTCATGTTTAATGTTTTATCTACTGAAACATTTTTAAACAGACTAACAACATCAAAACTTACCACAGTATTATTTGAATCCATGTCAATGTTAGATAATTTCTCTAAGAAATGTTTAGAATTTTTAATGTATGTATCAGTGTTGTTTACTTGTCATTTTTTAGTCTTTTATTTACTTATTTTTAATTTTTGATTTTTGTTTGGTTTTTAATATAACTTGGCGTGTACCCAAAAAATAACATCTAATCAATGAATCCGCCGAACCAATATAGAAAATATCTTCAAGGCATGGTTAACTGAGTGAACCATTTAAAATTTGAAAGTAGCAATCATTTTCGGTGAAACTAAAAGTTATAGGAAGAAAGTAAATAGATCAATTTAGCCACAATTACCCAAATTAATTATATACCAAATTTATTTTTTTGTCTTAAAAAGTAAAAAATTAACAGAAGTAGCCACCTCGAAAACACCAAGTATGTTAATTGTAAAAATTAAAAAAATTTTAGTCTTTTTAGTGCATTTTATCTAAATTTTGTTTTTTAAAAGGGTTTTTTACCTTTTTGTTTTTAAAATTGATTTAATTTTGACCAAACAAGATATAAAAGATGAAAGAGAGATGTTATAGTCCAAGATTCGATTAGGAAGCGACCTTCACCCATCTGCTTACCGGATAAAAACTGTTTTATATTAAAGATAGTAGTAAAACGAAGGTACGCCATAGGGTTTCCTGAAAAATATTAGTGACCATGACCAAATAAAAAAATACAAATTTTAAAATTTTTGAATGGTCCTGTACAAAGTCAATTTTTATTTTTTATTCTACATGACAGTACTAATATATTAGTAATTTTTTTCTTCGATTCTATAAATAAAGCTATAGAAAAAAATTTGAATTGAAAATTTAAAAACCGCTTTTGGTACATTCTGTAATATTTAACAACTAGCATAAGTATGCATTTAAAAAAGGAGAGTTGCCATTTAACAAGGTGTGTCAAAAATTTAAAAGGGTTTTTTTCAATAAAATATAGCTCAGACAAATTTTTTTAAAAAACCTATAGAGATACCTTTGTTTAAATACTATTTTTAGTATAAAGCAGTTTTTAACCGGTAAACAGATGAGTAAAGGTTGCCTTATACTCGGATCTCGGTACTTTTATTTATTTATTTTTATTAACAAAATGTTTAATGTTTATTTATTATCCCATCAAAAACATAAAGGTTAAAAAGGTGAGACAAGTTCAATACTAAACTTATGCTTGGTTGTCGGCTTCGCCGCAAAAAGAATGAAGATCTAAATGCCAAGTTCTGTACAAAATCCAAATATCTAGGAGATCTTAGGGAAGGTTAGATTTGACTTTGCTAGTTTTAAGATCAGCCATTTAATAACGTTATTTAACTTATTTAAATATTTTTATAATTATCAAAAGTGGCACCACATGGTTCATGTAATATTACACGAGGCGCTGTAGCCAGTTACTTTGCTTGAACCTGGCTTGACATGCTGCCGGGTATCCAGAGAAGACAGATCTTATCAGTATCATTTGAACAACGCAAATGGAACTGGGTAAATTAAATTTAAAATGTAAAAGCTCGACACCTACTTATAATATTTTCATATTTGTTTCTGCCGTATTTGTTTAAGCATCTAATATAACATTTTTATATTCGGTAAACATATTTTGTTGTATTTTGTATATCTGTCGCTTTAAACTGCCACGTGCAAAAGTTTTAAAATTCAGTTTCGTAGCTGGGAAAAATAGCAGGTTTCCATCAAAAAATATATGGAAAAGTACATTAACTTATCAGAAGTACAGGGTGTCCCACCGCGAACCGCCGCGATCGATTTCTCGAAAAGTATGCTTGGAATTTTTTTTTATTTAGTAACATAATAATGCCAGTGGGAGACATACAACTAAAATATTTTGACATCTTTACCACTTCCGGTTATACCGGAAGTTAATGTCATTTTTCCTATTTTAAATAGAACACCCTATATATTATTTATTTTTTAGATTTTGCGTGAAATTCTAAATATAATTTATGTTCAATGTTCTTTACCTAAGTCCAACCGTTTTTGACTTATTTTAAATTTTATGTCAAAAATGACATTTGCAAACCATTACATGACCATCAATTTCTTTTAAACCAAACCTTTTTATATAAGTTGGGGTTCGATTTTTTGTAAAAAAGAACTTTAAAAGAATGGAACAATATTTTTACAATTAATAAATACAGAGTGGTCAAAAATAATTAGTAAAAATTATAACGACAAAAATCTTAAAAGTCAATTTTTTCAAATGGAAACCCTATTAGGCATTAAAAATAGGGGTAAGTTTGTATAAGAATATTTATTCCAAAAATTTATAGTTTTCAGGCTGAGTAGGCTGGAGCCTAGGGCGGCAAATTTTTAGGGGCATTAGATTTACTTCATAAATCGTTTTTCTCGATTTAAAAACATTGTAGGGGCAGAAAAATGAAAGTAAGGACCTTTTTTCCTAACCAAAAAATTTAAAAATTTGGGGCGGCAAAAATTAATAGCCCACGGGCGACAAATATGTAAATCCGCCACTGACAAAAATTCTTTCTTTTCTTTTTATGTTATATAACAAGGCTAAAAAAATACCTAAAATGTTTAAGCGCCTAATTCTAGATATCTGCCGTTTTTTCCATCGTCGATAATATCGGTAATTTAACGTACTTTTTAGGATAAAAGCTCAATTTATAAACTTCACGTTTTGTTCCCGCAGTCATTAGATAAAGCTTCTCTTCGCAAGGGATACGATTTTGCCACGCCATTTATAGTGTACCTAAACTTTAGCAAAACATAGTATATTCCAAAATTTGTTATAAACGAAAATAAATTAAATAATAATATAAGATATTTACAAGGAAACCATCTCAGGTGTCCCTCGCCGATTTTGATAAAACTGCAGCATATTTTGGTACATAAAAAGTAATAGACACGTATTTTTTTATCGGCCATTAAATACTTTTAAGGGGTAATATGCACTTTTAAAATTAATATCTTAAGAACAAATTAAGATAACTTCATAAAATCAAAACCATAATTTTATTTATTGAAAATTCTACCAGCCCTAATTTATTTTTCTTAAGATCTAAAAATAAACAATTTTCAAAATGGATTTTAGGAGTGCAATTCACCCCCTAAAAGTGTTTAATAGCCGATAAAAAACGCGTCTTTTGTTTTTTGATCTACTATAAAAAATTACAATTTTATCAAAATTGGCAAGAGACATCCGGGATAATTTCCTTGTTAGATAAAATTTTTTAAAACCCCAATGACTACAAAATATGTCCATAAAAGAAAATTTACTACATCTCATATAAAGTATTTCTTATCTTAAAATTTGATATGTTAAATTTCCTTTTTTTAATAGTCAATTTGTGATTTTAGGAATAAATAGTGTTTTTTTTGGAAAATCCTATACCAAAAATTTAGAGTTTTTAAGAAATTTTGGATTTTTGAAGTAAGCATGAGAAGCAAAAATAATTTTTCAATATAGGGCATCTTTGTTATTTTAAATGAAAAACCCTGTATAGCAATCAATATTCCTAAAAAAATTAAGCCCCTTGGATAAATGTAACATAAGCTATGGTTATTTCAAAATACAATACAGTTATTGTCTTTCAAAAAGTTGACCTATGGCTTTGTTGCCGTATTATTTTTTGTAACTATCTTTTGTATAGGGATGTAGCAAAGTTTCATTCCTAAATAATATTTTTAATTGCCATGCAGCTTTTTTTTGGATCTCAGTAAATGCGGTAAAAAATTTAATTTAAAGGGGATATTAAATAATATCAAGTATTTCCACGCATGGGCTTTTATAACAGCACAAGTGGACCATAAACTTATCTTTTAAAAACTCGTGTAGTGCAAATGCTTTTAGTTCTTAGAAACACAACATTCACGTTAAGAACTTTGTCTTGTATTGTACAGGGTCTTCAATAAATACGAAAAAGAAAAAATCAAGAGAAAACTTACATTACTTATAATAACCTAGCAAAGTCGAACAAAAAACATTTTTTAAATTAAATCAGCATCAATTATCTGAAATTTCAGTTAGAAAAATAACTGTCGATACCAATGTTTATTTTATTACGCTTTCATATGGTAATAAAGTTTAAAAATGTTTTTTTTGCTTAAATTTTTAAAATAGATACAATAAAATACAAATTAATAAAACCACCAACCCCGAAATTAGAGAGCGATTACTTAAACCGGGTAAATTATGTAAAAAAGGTATAAAACCTAAAAAATATGAAAATGTGATACTATACTAGAAATTTTAAAGGTGCTTTCTTTATTTTAAAAACATTTTTTCTGGCACTTTTTAAAAGACAAAACATGTTTCTTAGCGTAAATCTGATTTTTTTTAGAAACAAAAGCATTTGCCATACACCACTCTTTAAGCATTAAAATTGTTGCTTCATTTGTACATGTTTCGTTTAAAAATTGCCACCTCATAAGAAATACAGGTATAAGATGTGCTGGGGACTTATTTTTTTATCCTTAGCCCTAAATTAGTAGCGCGGTGTATTTTATACACCAATCTTAAGAACAGACATCACTATTTGCTTTAAAAACCGATTTTTTTACTGCGAATACGCATGTATCTTAGCAAAAGGATGTCGTGGATGTGCTGTGGCGGTCTTATTTAAAAAAGTATTTAATGTGACAATATCGATATTTCTTTGTAAACGGTGCTTAAAATACACTGCGGGACTAGTATTAATGTAAGGTATTATTTTATAAAATTAAAGTAGGTATTTTAAATGTATACAAATACATATATAACTTTGCCTTTCAGGTACTAAAGACAGTAAAAATTTCCAAAAAGTTGACCGATGTTGTCTACCAAATTATTTTGATTTGTTTTTATTTTAAAGAAATATTTTGCTTTTATAAACTATATATAATTATTAATTTTTTCACTTTCAAATCACCGCAGCGATCCGAGTTCCCATCTCGGAACTGGATTGGCATTTTAATCGCTCGTCACCTCACAGATGGCTTGGCAAACCACTGTGTAGTATTTTGCGTACCTAGTTATTTAAAAAATAACGTCCGTAGTGGCACTATCGCGTTGTTTAAAAGGTGTTGTGAAATGCAAAAATTGCCGTTTCAGGGCTTGGATAACGTTGACGGAACTGCGTGGTAAAGGGGTTAAACATCTAATAACCCGACACCCACGGCACTCTGGTACTTAGGCATAAAGCCTTCGTGGAGTGTCAAACAGATAAAAAAAAACAAAAAAAAAAAATAAACACGTCATTTGTTGCACATATTATAATATTAAACACGTTATTTGTTGCGCATATTTTCAAAAAAGTAACTTTAAAACTTCTGTCTTTCTATTAGTGTATTAAATACACCGCGCGACCATTTATGGTGAAATTCTTGGCGCGCCTAATTAAGGGTTAATGTTTTTAAAAACCTAGCTTAGTATTATTTTAATCATAAGCATGACAACATCACGATGGCCGGTTGAATGGCCAAAATTAAATAGCGTACTATACAACGTGTCGAAGTTAAGGAGGGCCAATATGGGTAAAGATGGGTCCAAATTTAATTCATTCTGAAAGCGATGCCGCCAAGTACACAAAAAATGATAAAGTAAAGAAACCCTTTTGTGAACAATGATTTATTGCAGCAAAAATATTTAACCCGACTAGTTTCTAGCACCACGTCACGTGCCACCGCTTTTATAGTAGGCAGAGGCAAAATAAGAGAATGTTTTGTAAGTAGGTGTTTTAGCAATGTATTTTTTATTATTTATCTAAAAATATGTAATCAGACTCTGTCCGAGGCTATGTGCGTTCGAAATGGTTTGTTTACTTTATCATTTTTTGTGTACTTGGCGGCATGGCTTTCAGAATGAATTAAATATGGGCCCATCTATATCTTGTAAATGGTAAGAGATACGAAGTCGTTTAATAAGGAACAAAGTTGAGGTTTTACACAGTGTGTATTCGTTAGTTGGCGTCATATAGAAAACTTTTATATTATTGATTTTACGAAAAAAGTTATTCTTCATAAAAAGTTCTGCGTGGTCCAAAACCTAAAATCCAATCATCAGCTTGGCCAAAAATTTAGTTTTTGCTCAATAGTGAAGTACCTTTACTTTTGCTAATATCGCATAATTTTATAAAGAAAAATTGTTTAGAATTAAAAATTACTTCTAAATATGCAATTTCGTTTATTTCAAAAGAAACATTTTTTTACTGCAAAAATCGAAAAAATTAAGTTTGTAGATTAGTTCATTGTTTATTTTTCTTGTTTTGGTAACAATAAAATAAAAAAGTTTATTTGAAACTGTCCTATGTCATTTATAATCATAAAATATTTTGCAGTAATGTACAAATCAAATTTTTTTACTTGTAATACTACCGGTGCTAAATTTATTTCCGGAAATTTTTCAAGGCCACGAATATTTTCAAAATTATCCCGAGCCGCAGGCGAGAGAGAATTCTCCTAAAAGATTTGTGGCCGAGAAAATATTTCCTGGAAAAATTTAAGCACGTGTAGTATTTGGTAAGAAAATTTCACACCAAATTTGTTTAAAATTATATTCTTTTAAATTTAATGTTTGTAACTTTGAAACGAGCTTTAAAATCTTACAATAAAATAAATATTTTTACTTTTTCACCAATTGTAGTTGCAAATATATGTAATTTTAAAGCTTATCATTGTTAATTATTTTATATTATATACCACTTATATTACTACAGTGGGTAAAAATAGTTTATTTTAATTTTTTAAGACCTACACCTTGCTTTCGTTCGCGGTTCAGTTATGTCTACTACTTCAGTCCTAGATATTATTTTCCTAACTGTAGTTGTATAAAATTGCCATTTAGGGACTTAAAACTTTACATTATTTCATATTATGTTACGTTTGAAATACTACAACTGGTGCAAAATATATATTTTTTATCATGTATGTGAATGACAGACATGACCTTTAAACAAATTCAGTGATTATGTCAAAAAATTTTAACTATAATTTGCTCCAGGGTACCCCAGGCATGAGAAAAAATTCCGATAAATACTTTTGTTGTCATGGTATTGCAACCAAAACTACGCATTGAATTGGTCAAAAAACAGTGGTGTAGAATTTTCACCATTATCACGGTTTTTTTTTGTAAATAAACAAAATTGCATATTTAAAAGTAATTTTTAATTCTAAACATCTTTTCTTCATAATAATTTTTGATATTACCAAAAATTCAGGTACTTTACTCTTAAGCAAAAATTTTATTTTTGGCCAAACCTCGTAAAGGACTGATACAATTTCATATGTGATGGTTCCTTTTTAGGTTTTGGACCATGCAAAACTTTTATAAGGAAACTTTTTGTCATAAAATCAATAATAGAAAAGTTTCCCATATGACGCCAACTTACGTAGACACACTGTGTACCTAATAAAATGCTGTTTAAAAAGTTTTAAAACTCCGACTATTTTCGGAGATATTCGGAAAAAAGAACAAAAAACTGGAAATTTGTTTTTTTCTGGTTTACAAGCAAATCATCTTTCCCCCACTTACGGTTCCCAACAGAGAAACTCGTGGTTCCGCGCGTATGCATCCCTATACGGTTCAACTGGACAGGCCCCGATCTTTCCACTTTGTTCATTCTTTTATCCCTAGAGTTTCTAGGTTGTGGAACCTGCTGCCCGCGGAGGTCTTTCCTTCCCCCAAATCTTCAAGTATTTAAGTCCCGTGTCAACAGACTCCCTCTTACATCGCTTAAGACACCCACGGTACGTTAGTATTTAGGCTTTTAGCCTTCGTGGTTTGTCCAAAGATAAAAAAAGAAAAAAATCATCCTTCATAATTTTTTACTGTAATTAATCCATAATATTAAAAAGCTTTGAAAACAAATATTTAGGTTGGTGGTAAATAATCTGTGTTTTGCTTAACGCTTAATTGACGGCATGATGATAAGATTCTCAATCTACCCCAATGCAAAAGAATTTATAAACGCTTTTACCTAAATTAAAAAAATACAACTAAAATTATCCAAGATGTTTTAACTGTTGTTTTAGCCAGATAAAGTTCCGTATAAAACTGTTGTTGTATAGGATAATTATTTGACGATATAATAATTCCGCATTTTTAAGTTCTTATTTTTCGTACTAAACTTATCTTTTAGTTCACAATATGGAGCTTTTTATTTTATTTTTTTTTAAAGATACAGGTCTGCATTACGGTTACACCATAATCTGAATTTGAAGTAAAATTGGCTTTAAAATTGCGATATGAAAATATCAGGACCGGACTATAAAATATAAGTTTTAGGTATGTTAGGGGATTTTGTTAAGCTCTGTTTGGTTAACTAAAGATATTTATTAACTTAAAGTTTATTATCTTCCAAATATCAAATTTTCAAAAATACAGGTGTGTATTACGATTAAACCATAATGTGTGATACATCATTAAATTAATAATAAAATCGGCTTTTAAATTTTGATATTAGAATATCAGGATCGTTAAAAGTGGAAATGCGAAAGTGCAATTTATTTTAAAATCCGATTTTAAATAGGACCAGAAAAAAAACAATTTTTTGGTTTCTTCCGGATATTTCTGGAAATAAGTTATGTAGAGCCTAACGCCGCTACTGGAAATACTTAAGGATATAGGAACCTGTGAACATTTATATAGACAATACTCAGTGTTTTTTTAAGACTATTATTTATTATTATATGATATTTATTGGTTTTCCAAATGGCCTACCACCGAAGTCCTTCAGCCGTTTGAAAGACTATTAATATTATAATTAAGGCTTATTACCCTCTTCCTCCAAGCCCTTTAATTAACTCATAAATTCAAATTAGCTTTTTTGCCGAATTGTATCTATTATTTTTACATGCAGCATTATGTTAACAACTTATCTACGGGTGAATCGCTTAGTAGTTTTATACCGTAATTTATCAATGTATTTTTTCAAGAGTATAAACAGAAGTAACAATATTATTAAGATATACAGTGTATTGTAAGACGTCCTAGAGTTGCAGTATCATTATATCACTGGCTTAAATAGATTTATCTTTAGAAGCCTGTATAGCTTCATTGGCAGTTTATTGACAACTTCCTAAAAAAAAACAAACCGGGGAAACCTAAATTGCTGGAAGCTTACGTAATTAATTTTAAAACTTTCTGAACACCACATTATTAGGCATTAACTTTATATTTTTATAACATAAACTTTGTTCTCATTTAACCGACTTCGCATCTCTTACTGTTTCCAAGATGACCATACTGGCACTCCTTATTTTGAACACGTTGTATTCAGCGTGAGTCGGAAGTCTAAAAAGCTTATTTACTCCTTATCCATAAGGCAATAGGCATTAACTTTATATTTTAAAAATATTTTGATGTATACGGGCTCACAAAAGCGTAACGATATAAAGTTATGTTGTTTTAAAAGCATCACCCTGTATTTTATATTTTTGATAAATTCCTCTTTATATTTAAACACTTTTTTGTTCTAGGTTATATAGGGTTACCTTTAAACTTTGAAGATATTGTAGTTTGTTTTGGAAAAGTAGCAAATAGTCTATTTTCATATATTTTTAATTTTACTTAATCAGGCCATTAGCTAATAGCTTACGTTTGTACATTTTATTTTTAAAATATAGTTTGATTAAACAGAGTGTCGAGCAAACAAACAAATTTAAAAAATCTTAAATCCTCCAAAACTTTCCAAATAAAGAACCCTGTACCTTATTTTATTATTACTTAAGGCCTTTTAATACCCATATATTTTCTTAAGCTATTTTTACAGTTTGAAAGTTTTCTTGCATGCAATGTTTTCTTGCTGCAACTTTTTGATCTGCGCAAGCGCATTTTCCTCTTTTTAAAATTTGCTGCAAAGTGCGCGTGTGCAGATCGAAAAGTTGCAGCAAGAAAACATTGCATGCAAGAAATCTGTTAAAACAGCTTTTGGGTTGCCTTAAGTCAAGCAATTTATGCAATATGTTTAATTTTGTTTATTTATTTTTTAATGAAAACATTACTTTTAACCTAAATTATATTAACGGGTGGAAATCATGCAACACAAAATAGTCATATTAGTCAGAGTTGTTGTAAATTTTCTAATTTTATTATTAATTTTTAGGTTATTCGTCGTGGTTCATATTATCGATAAAAAACGGTTGGAAGTTAAAAATTATTTTGTTAATTTTTCTAAAGCTGTTTTTTTATTCGGGAATAAAATTTTGTATAGTCAACAGCTTTTCGTTCTTCGAAAATATAAAATAACTAAATTAGTTGATAATTGATGATATCTACGTTTACCATAATAGGTTAAAACTAATATTTAAAAAATATATGTATATTACAGAAACTATTTCACTTAGGTGTAGGGCAAAGAAACCAAAATGTATTATCGTTAAAAGGGCCTAAGCAATGAATAAATAAAACAAAGGGTATTTTATATAAAACTAATATTTTCTTAAAAAAAAAATAAAATATTGCAAGAACTACTTGACGTAAGTATAGTGAAACTTTAAAAAAATGTATAGGTATTAAAAGGCATAAATCAATGATATAATACAAAATGTTCCTTTTAAAATAAAAAAGCTTTGGTGGTTATAATTTTATAAGTTTACCACTGTTTCCTCGACACCATGTATATTTAAAATACATTCGATTATTACAATGTACAGTGCGTCTAATCTTACTTGTCTACATTTTAAATGTATATTTTTTTATATCCCAACTTAAAAAAGGATTCAAAAACCAACTTATACAGTGAAATAACAAGTTTTTTTTTTTAGTAAGGATTACACAAAACAGTTCTATTAACATAATATATTAACATACCTTACATTCTTTTTAAATGAAACACTCTGTATATTAAACCACCATTTCAAAGGTCTTTTAAAGAGCTTTACAAAAATACTACATCAATTTGGTATATCTATCTTTAATAGTTTCTGAAATATGACCGTTTAAATTAAAAATAATAATAATAATGGGTAGGTATATAGTGAAAATTACATATAATATATTTTAGATTTAAATGGTCACATTATTTCTGAAACTAATAAAGATAGATTTATTAATTTTTTTAACATTTTGTATTTACTAAATTGGAAGGTTTGAAAAACTTACAACGTTGATCAAAAACTTTTGTCATGTCTTGTTGACACTTGGTCAGTCGGGCCAGTCTGTATGATAATACTCATTATTTAAATTTAAAAACAAAAAAACGTGTTAAAACATTTCTTTTTAAAAGATATCTTTGCAGTACATATTATAACTTTTAAATATAAAGTCCTGGTTTTATTATAACAAAACTATTTTTTTATTTTTCTTTCTTTACGTACGTTTCTTTAACATTTTAAATTAAAATAAAACATTTAATAAACAAAAAGTTATAGTAATTTAGTCCACTTTTTCTTTAATTTTAAAACATAAACCTACCAAAAATATTGTCGTTGATGACATTATCCTACAAAAATTAATCGTGTTTATCCAAATGAGTAGGTAATAAATCATTTCTTTAGAGAATTTTTTTACCATATATTTATTTTTCTAACCATATATTTAGTTATCTTTTTACTTCTTGGGATATACATGGTGTCGCAAAACGGTGCGGAAAAAATGCCAACACAAATTACTGAGGATAAAATATACCGAGTCACCTTAGTCCAAAATCGAAAGGTCTTTGAAATACTGGGTATAAAAATTATTCTGGTTTTGTTTTTTTTAAGAATTTTGTCAATAATACGTGTATTTTTACAATATTTGAAAATGGGATTTTTTAAAAGGTGACCATAACAATTTTTTTCGTAAACTTTAGAAGGTGCCACCTGCGGTATCTTGCACAAATTGAAAACAAAATACTTTTTAAGTCAGCCTGTAGGTAAATATTAGATCAAAACATATTTTATATAATAAAAGGTATATTCAAGAGCAAGATGTATCGGAGTATTTGTATAAAGTGAACAACAACATCCATGGATATGATTTTATCATTTTTATTATTATTAAGCTTAAGGCTTTTTAATTTGGAAATAAGGTCAAAAGAATTTTTAATATTTTATGGAGAATTATCTATTAATGGTTTCAGAAGTTTTGAAATAAAAACAGAGATATCAAAAAGAGGGATACCAGAATTAGATACAACACATGTGAAGATGAAATGACATGTTGACACAAACCAGAATGGCCAGGATTGTTTTTTTGAATATTATATTTGTGCTAATATAACATAATTTTGATTTCGATAATGTGTCTGTTTTATATTCTGAAAAAAACAAATCAAAACGACTTATAATCGAGTCTCTTTATATACATAGTTTTGCTAATAATGTCAACATAAAAAGCGATTCTGACAATGTCATTTCACCCTTTGTAATTTAATCCTTTTTCACTTTTCATGGGGCCTTTTGTTTTGTTTTTCGTCTTTACTATATCTTGCAGTTACCGTTTCTGTTATTTTATAATCTTCTAATTATCATGTTTCTGTTTTTGAAGGATGCGTTTTCTTTTATTTATTATACCAACTTCCTACAACAATTTAAAGATGGCACTAATAGTTTTACTTCCTTACATTTATTAACATATTTCTTAAGACTTGATGCCACAAAAAACATTTCAGTATATATGTTGAAAGATAAAACTTCGGTTGTTTAAATGAGAAAATTTTACGGTATTTTTTAATATTTCATAGCATGTGTGCTTCTAAAGATTTAAATATTATATTCTTTATTATATAATTACAACTTATGGTAAGTACCAACATCTCTGTATCCCCTTCATAATAATATTTATCAAATTTCTATAAAAAAATAATAATAATAAACAAACTTTTAATTACCTCTGTACATTAACACTTTGAATTGTTTTGTATGTTTTGTTTTATACCTCTGTTTTTAATTTATATAAAAACATTTGTTACATCTGACAATTTTTAATAAAAAATCAAGATTTTTTATTTTAGCGATAATGCCTCAAAAGAGAGGTGAAACGTCGCCAAAATAAAAAATTTTGATATTTTACATTTTATGGTCTTTTATTGGGAACGCTTTTTAAGTTTATATTTAATGACCGGGAACTAATACTATTTCTGTATGTGCTGGATGTTTGTCTTTTGAAAACAATTGAAGATTTGCATCAACAAATTAAAAATAGAAAAAAATAAAGAAAAACCATTTGCCTGAGTAATTGTAAGAAAATAGAGAAAGAAAATGGGATTTTATGAAGATTGCAGAAGGAAGCATGGACATATCACCACCTGTCATATTAAAATGCTTTCTAATACTCTTTTACACATCACAAAATGTAAAAATCGACTACTGTTTTTAAGGAGATGCAGAGATGAAGGTATTTTTTCGAATTTTCTAAATCTTAATTTCTCTCAATTCTCACATTTACCTACTCAAAATTTTAAACACATTTCTTTTGAATTTAAAACTAAAATTCTTTCACTTGAAATAAATAATTCAGAAAGTTATCTACAAAGATTAATTTTTCAAAGAGATTTTAATATTGGTGCGCTGACAAATTTTCTTTCCAATTCTGAACACAACAATTTTTTGAGTTTTGAAAAACGTAAAAATGAAAGAATCTTTGTAAATATACGAAACAGAAATATAAATAAATTACTAATTTGATTAAAAAATCTGATAACATTTTCTTTAATTTTAAAAATAATGATTGAAAAAACCTAAATTTTTGGTTAAAAAATATTTCCGACAAAGAAATTCCTGACGACCTTAAGTACATTTTTGCTTTGGGTCCTAAATTTAATTTACCTTTCACAAATAATGATAAGAATAAAGAAAGGGCTATTTTTAATCTTATTTCTTCTATAGAAAACATTTTAATTGGCACTTTGAACCAGAAAGGTAGGGATCGTGAAAGTGGACATTTAATACATAACATCAGAAAATATCTTAACTTTTGTATTAATAAAATTTAAAAACCTAATGAAATATCTGAAGTAAATGTGTTTTATAAGAGACTTGCACGTGACTTTAAGACCGCTAAAAAATTCTTCAAAATAATAGTGACGTTATTTTACTCAAAGCTGACAAGGGCAATGTCAGTGTTTTGATGAACAGGGTTGACTATGATTCTAAAATGTCAACTCTTTTGTCAGACGCTGACACCTACACAAATCTTGACACAAATCCAATTAATCGTATACAAAATAAAAACAACCAAATAGTAAAAGAATAACTTTTACATAATTTTATAACAGAAAAATAATACAAAATCCCCATTTGTCATAATGGTCTCATCTGTCAAATTTATGGACTTTATGTTGTTTCACTTTATACAAATAAAAGGTATACTTATTAAAGGTTGATTTAAGCAGCCTTTTCTGGGATATCTGGATTTAACCAGGTCTAAGCTATACAGAAAGATTCCTAAAATGACGTAAGAATACATACTTCTAAAGATTAGCATCACATATACCGAAATATACCTATAGACCTATTAATAATAATACCTTTTTGGACTTTCATTGTCTTTATTTTTAAATAAGACACGACGATTTGGATGGTATTTGTATGGTATCTCCAGCCAATTTCAAGTGATAACTAAAATTACCCTTAAGAAACGACGACTTATATACCATGCATTGTTCACCGAAACGTCGTGTATAAGTTGAAAAATAAAGACAATGAAACTCCAAAAAGAAGTATTATTCAAACATAACATTCTCATTCACCTTTAAAGAAATATCTTAGACCTAGTCAAAGAGGAGGAGATTTTTAGAATTCAGATATCTAAAAAATGGCTGTTTAAATTAACTTTTACCAAATATAACATTTTTAAGTAAAATATGTTAAATAATATTAATTTGTATATAAAATTTACATACAGGGTGAGTAAAAAAGTGACTTCTGTTTTTAATTTGTGCAAGATACGGTAGGTGGCGCCCTCTAGATTTTGCCATAAAATTGATAAAATATTTTTATTTTTTGCTCCCAAAATCCCCCCAAAATAAATTTTTAACAGCTTGTATTTTCAATATCATTTACTTTGGACTGGATAAGTTGGGTTAATCACGATTGAGTTGGGTTAAATCATATTTTAGCCTCAGGAGTTTGTGGTAGCATTCTTTCCGTACGTTTTAGTGACACCCTGTACTCGTATATACAGGGTGTTATGGAAATACTTTAATATTTTTAACCTTTGAATCCTTGTGTAAAAATAAAATAAATCAAAATTGGTAAAAATGGTGGACCACCATTAAAAGCTGAGATAATAAACCCGAAAAATTTATGGTCAAAATGCATCTGCCACTAATCCGTATCATTCCGTTAAAAACAGCTGTAAGCGTCCTTGACATGTGATGAGGTCAACGAACTTGTAAAAACGTTGTCAAATTTATATTATTCTTAACGAGTTTATTTACGGATTTGTTGTTTTATTAGGGCATATGCTTAAAATTTTCCCCATTTGTTTCCCAACATGTATTTACTTCTCGTTGGGAAAAGATGTTTTTATTGATAAAAGTTTTCTGACATGATTGATATTGTAACACCTCGACACAAAGATGTGAATGCACTAAACACAAAAACTTTTATGATAGAATAGTCACAGTTTTTACTTTACTTTTTAATGTTTTTACTCGTTTTTAAAAAAACAAACTTAATTAAACAAAACATTGTAGAAGTGTAGAATATTATACCCAACGACATCTGTACTAAAATTATCACCGAATCAATATTACCGACCGGATAAAAATTCTGGTACAGGGGCGCATTTAGAATCGACACCTGGTAAAGACCCGGTAAAGACATACGCAATAAACAATACTTTATTAATACCAAACATAAGAAACAAATTTCTTTGGCGACATTACAAAATGAGTAAATTTTACCCCAAGGTTGTCAACTCTGAATGCGCTCCAGCCGCCCAAACCAGGAATAACGAGCATTACTCGAAGTTTAAAAAAGGGGCCAAATACCAGCAATGTAAAAGTAAAATCAAATGTTAAGTTATCGACATTTAGAATTTTTTACTTTAGGATGTCAGTAGTAATTGATTTCGGTAATAATTAGTATAGAGTCAAGATGTTGCTAGGAGTAATGGTCTGGCAATGAAATGAAAAATCAAAAGTTAGATTATTCCTTGGTTTAATACCTTTATTTATCTATCCTTCAGAAGATCTCACCTATATTTTTTATTTCAAATAATCTTAGCGGCGCACATCAATATTTTTACATAAGTAACACACAAATGTGTTCTTAAAAGTATGGTCTTTCAGAATTGCCATCACTTGTTATTAATAAATAAAAGTTGTTTCTATTAAAAAAAAAACAAAAACATAAAAAAACGTCATTTTTGAGCCTCGCAACTGTGTATAACACCTTAATAAATTTGTCAGTGTATCAGTAGGCACGGGTCTGCTAGTTGTGTAGGAGAAGAAGGAAAGCTGTCCCCGACGCTAGTGTTTACGTAAGCAGGGACGTAGCACACGAGCGAAAAAAAGGTATATTTGCATGTTTAAAAACATATTTGAATTAAAAGAAAAAAAGTACTGCGTGTGTCTCTACAGTGCCCAAGGAGTAACCCATTTCAATATACTGAAGTATTTTCATATCACTCTGTGTATTCTGTTTTCTTTTTGCAAAATTTGTATCTACTTACTTTAAAAAATGTAAAAACGTAAAATAGAATACTATGAGGCAAGGACGAAATGTTAATTAGTTTTCACAAGTATGACTTTTGCAGCACGAGCTGCAGGCGAGTGTTGTTAGTCGAGTTGCATACTATACTTTTTTTACGACTATTAATAAATTAATGGAAAATATTTTAAAACAACAAAAATTTAATTCTTCCGATTTGTGACAGATTATTTGTCAACCATGACATACGCGATATTATAGCCAACTGGGATTTTTTTTTTTTGAATATGATGGATTCTATTATTAGTTAATTTTACGTACCTACTGGATATTGTTAGGGGCATCCATAAATATCGCAAGACATTTAGGGGAGAAGGGGGTAAAGAAAAATCTCACAATGAGGAGGGGGTCTGTGAAAATATCACGTAATTTTTTGAATGTAAAAACAGGAAAAAAATAACTCAATTTTGGGGCAGGCCCCTAGAAAAATGTAATGCAGTGTTGCTTTTTAAATAAAAGACCTTTTTTTGCTCTTTAAAAATTTTTTGAAGACAAATTCAATTTCGGTTTAAGAAATGGTGACTTTTGCATTCCCATAAATCTCACGGGAGATTAGGGTTAGGAGGGAAATTGAAGAAAATCTTACCAAATCTTACCAAGGGGGAAGGACGGTCCAAAATTTGGAACACAAACACCTCACGTAATTTATGGACGCCCCCTTATACTTATATGTAAATTAAAAATAATGACCTTGGCTGAAGAATCCCATTTAAAAGACGAGGTTGTGGTAAACATATAAATTATCGTATTTATGCATATTTAAAGCATTCTATGATGGCCGTGGGTAATGGATGGAAGTAATGAGCGTGGGTAATGGCCATGGGTAATAAGCCATATTGCCTGTTTAAAATCACATCAATAATGTATAAATTTTTAACAGTCGTAAAAAAATGTGATTTTGTCGATTGCAGACACTATTAAAGTTCAGAAAAAATGGAAAAATTTGTTGATATATTTAGGTCAACCATATCATTAATGACCAATCACTGTTAACCAAACCCAACTAAACGATCTAATACCGTGTTTGTTAGGTAATAATAGTTATTACAACGCGTTCGGTAACAAATAAAAATGATTTGTTGTTCAGTCTCTTTAACACATTTATTATTGTTTGTAATTATAGGAGTTAGCTAAATTGTAACTGTATGTTTTTTCTGACAGCCCAGGCTGGACTAAATGTGTTTTTATAATAAATTAACCTATTGTTAAGTTCGTTTTAAACAATTCTAAACGAAATACATTTAAAAGTTATAAAACACATGGTTTATAAGAGTTTTTGTGCTAGTTTGTTGTAGCGTAAGTGTATTCTTAGGAATTAAAGAACCTTCTTGACCATTTGTGGCGATTTTTACCATTTAAAAAGTTGCTATTGCAAAAGATTTCTAACGTTTTAATGTTATTTCCTTTTTCTTGACTTCGATCTCTGAGCCGGTGTCATGATCCGATGGTATACAGGTATGGAAAATCATTATTTAACCATCAGGATTAACAAGTGGAAAAAGGAGAAAGCGACCTTGCCTTAAGACAGAGAGTTACAGAAAATAAGATATTTGCTGATATTGCAAATGCAATATGTGTGAATATGCGTTTGAAGCCTTAATCGAACCCCCTCTTTCCTGCGGTAGTAGAAGATGAAAACCAAACCGGTCCGGGCGACGGACGCGAAGCATTTGGAGATAATCCTTTTGTAGTCAGTATTGCCAGATCTACCGTTATTACGGTAATCTCCCGTTTTTACCCATGATCTACCGCTTTACTGTTTTCGCATCGAAATCCACCGCATTTTGAGTAAGGCATGTAATATAAAACTTAATAAATATTTTAATAATGATTATATATTTTCATGGTCACCGGCAGGATGAGTTAAAGCTTTCAGGGGTTGCAAAAATTTAAAAAAAGAAAGAAGATTTAAAGAGCAACCAAAATGACGTTATTTTTAAATAGGGTTTAAAACGTCTTTTAAATTGTTGACAATAAAAACTAGGGCTTTGGACAAACTGTTTCCAAAAACATTATATATTTTTTTAAATTAATTATTTTTTTATATATTATAACTTTATTCTTATTACGTTTTGTTTAGACCTTAATGGCAAAAAAATACCAATAATGGTATTCAATGCATTTAAATTAATAAACTCCTAAGATACCTAAATATTTAATATTAACGAACAAAATGCACTTAAAAAAATATAACAAGTAGTTACATTAATCTTACATTTCTAGCATGCTTCTAATCCAAACCGAACCGCTACGAGATAAAAAAACGAAAAGCGTCGGTGCTGCTAATAGGGGCGTACGGTTGGGTTTAAGCAAAGAGAACGGGAAAAAATTCTGCATTAGACAACATCGCATTTTCATCGCATCGTCTGTTTGTCAAACCCATGTGATTCAGTAATCCTTTCTATTCCACCTGGCCAATTGCAAAGGGCAAATAAAGATTTACCACACCTGTACATATATTGCTACCATCAGAATCTACTTCTTTCACCAATTTTGGCTAAGTATCCTAATGATGGTATTTCTAATATTTTCCCATTATGTGGGCGTCAGATTACAATTTATACACAACTTCAGAATAAAAAAAATATATATTTCAAAATTGGTACGTACACACAGACTACCGGTAAATTTGGTCGGTGTCATACTTTAAACCTCAATATTCTGCTTGATTTGAAACATACACTTTTCACGTTTTGGATAATAGCATAAAACTTGGTGTCAGAAAGGTAAATAGTCGCATATATGCGCAAATGATGAAGATGCCATGACCTTGACAAATCGGAAAACTCCGCCGCACTATGGGATAGAAATCCATTATTTTGGCCAAAAAGGAACTTTGAAATTTTAATGGCTCATGCTCTGTATTTTAAAGTAGATACCCCAAACTACATGTACAAAAAATTATAAAAGGATTTAATTACTTCTATTAGGTTTACAAGGAACCTAAAAATGTGGGTTATGAATAAATAAAAATCAGACAAATAAAAACAAATAAATATTAAATTAAAAGTGCTTTAGCTTTACCGCAAAAATTGCAATAATTTGTATTAATCTTACCCATGTACACATAAATATATACCGTTTAATAAACTAAGTTTATTATAAGCCTAGTACTAAAAAAGTAGAATAATTTAAAGAATAAAAGCTATTATTGTGTTTTCGATGCAAAATCTCGCGAAGTCTCGCTATTTTTGTCAAAGATATTTTTGCCATTTTCTTTATCAGTTTTTCTACTAACAATTGGGGTGCTACTTTTTGCTACTTCTTTATGTGTAAAGAAAGATATAATTTTTGTATAATTTACAGGGTTTTTCATTTAAAAAATTAATATTTTTTGTCCTACTCTGTATATCTTAAAAGATACGGATACTACAGGATGGACCCAACAAAATAGTGTTTTGATTTATTTTATACGTTCAAGGAAATACTAAAGGAAATAAAAAAATGTTTTTGTTTTATTTAATGATGATCATATGATCTATAAATTGACACGAACACAAATGGAAAACTTGATTTTACTTACTGTAATTTAATTGATGGGTAAAAATAAGGGGTATGATTCCTTAGCTTATTTTAGGAAAAAAGTTCATATAAACATATGTCCTGAACCTCTTAACTTTTGAGATCCAGGGTGTTAAAATTTAAAAAAAAATAATATATTTTTTTAAATATCCTAACTATTCTTTACCCAATTTGGTTTTAATTTGGCAATATTATTAATGTCATTAAGGGGGTAGTTTATTACTAATTTAATTACATTTAATAAGTTCAGTGGCGTCTCAAGAGGCAACTGAAGGAATATTTCCAACAAAAAAACGGTACGCCAATGATTGTGTAAATGTGTGTAAAATTTTTATGCTTCTTTAGATTAAGCAAATACAAATACTGCTTTTATGTCTCCTAATTTTTTTCCGTATCTTGTTTAGTTTAGGAGAAAAAAATTAAAGGTCACTTAATTGTATATTTTTAGTCCATAAAAAAGTATTGCGGGATCTTTTCTTTTAAAGATTAGGTTTTATAATTTTTAATTAGCAATTATGTAACAAATATAATAAATACATATTAAAATAAGGTCCAGTATAAAAGTTTTTACTTAAATAAGTGTTTTGGAATTTTTTTAGTTTTTTGAAAATTTTACCACCCTGTATCTCAAAAGTTAAGACGTTTAGGACAAATTAGTCTAGGGGCCAGGGCTGTTTCGTGGCCGATGAGTGTCCATTGAGTTTTAAAGTGTATTTCTATGAATTTTGACCCGCTGAATTTAAATTTTAAATTTGCATCTGTGCCGGAATTGACGGGAATTTGTTATAAACAATTTATTTGTTTATAATGCTCTAGCTCCTGAACTAAAGGAGATCCAAATATTATTTTTTAAATAAAATTTATTTCTTAAACAAAAATCTACAAAATGACGTTTTATAGACATTGATCTGATTATTGTTAATATGTTGAACCGGAGATATGACAAAATTAGTGCAAAAACAATGCAAAATTAGCAAAAATTACGGCATTAAGGCAAATTTTCACTTATAACTCGGCTTTGTTTTAAGTAAAGTAACTCTGTAAAAGCTCAAATTGAAGGTAAAATTACCAGCTTCAAAACTAAGCCTAATTTCTAATCAAAATATTATGTATGTATCTCAAAAGTTAAGAGGTTTAGAACATATGTTCATGTGAACTTTTTTATAAAATAAGCTAAGGAATCATACCCTGTATTTTTAGCCATCAATTAAATTACACCCTGAATAGCATGGCATATGGAAGTTTCAAAAAGTCAAACAGGTTTAAAAAATATTAATTGAAATTAAAATACAAACATTGAAAAATATTTTGCTGATTACCTTTCATTTTCATTTACATTATCTGCAATCCGGGCCTTTCCTGAGGTGACTGGCGTCCTGGTACAAGAAAATATTGGTCCCTCTTATTGTAGTATGTCTTTTGATAAATTTACCATACAGGCTGTCCGAAAAATAGACGGAGATAATTTAATGGGCGATTCCTTGTTCAAAAATATAAGAAAAAGTGTTTATAAACATGGGTATAGAAATGCACAGTTTTAAAGATACAGGACGATACATTAAAAAAATAATATTTTTTATTATTATTTAAAAAATATTTACTCGATTCCTTTAAAATTTTAAAATAATATATGCTGTATTAAGAGTCCAATTTAGACCTAAATATATTTACATTATAAGATCCAGTGGCATTTAGGTGGGCATCTTAGCGAATATTATTGGCAAAAAATGTACGCCACTGCCTATTTTGCAACTTTAATATTTGTTGTTTGATAAAGCATCTAAAAATAAAACTTCTTTAATTTATGTATTTTTTCGTATCTCACTTTGTTTTCGAGAAAAAAAACATTTTAATGCATGGCAAAATCGCTAAAATCTAATATGGTGCTTTGTATCTAAAATTCGTTTTTGTCTCATTTATATTAAAATAAGGTCAAATACTTACATTACTACAATTTTAATGTCATTAAAAAGTGGTTGCTCTTAGGAAGCGATGACACAGTGAAGACGTAACTTAGAAATAAAACACCATACCAGATTTTAGAGATTTTGCCATGCATCAAAAATTGCTTTTATTTTTCTTTTCAAAAATGAAGTGTGATACGAAAAAAATACAAGAGGTAAAAGTGTTGTATTTTTAGACGCCTTATTAAAAACATATATTAAAGTTGCAAAAAGGCAGTGGCGTACATTTTTCTGCCAATAATAATTGCTAAGATCTATTAATTTTTTTTTGTTTAATTAACGGTTTTTGTATAAAAATAAAAACCCTTTTTGGCATGGTTATTTTGTATTGCTAATATCAAATTCTACAGTAAAAAATAACCTTTGTTATTTATTCTTTAATGAAATAGGGATTTGAAAATGCCAAGAAATTGTTTCTATTTATTTACGCGAAAACGGTACATCATCAAAAAAGTCAGGAGATTAAATTTGTTATAAACTAAACGAGGACTAAAAAAATATTTTAATTTTAGAAAAATGAAGTGGCACACCATTTTTCTCTTAAAAAATATTTATTCTAAACTTATGGGCGACACTGGTAAATATTTTTTTTTTTATGTCAAAAAATATCTTCTTATGCATAGGAGATGTCTTTTAAAGTTTTGTAAAAATATTTTAATTCATATAAAGGTTGGTTAGTTCTGGTGAGTATATATATATATATATATATATATATATATATATATATATATATATATATATAATAATTTTTATCACCCTGTAGCGTAAAAACTAAGACATTTAGGACATATGTTCATATGAAGTTTTTCATTGTAGAATCACGCAGTCTGTCGGTTGAGTTACTGGATTATTATTATTTAGGGCTTAAAACTTTTAAAAATTTAAAAACTTAGCTTGTAGAACATAATTATACAATTATTTATTAAATACACAAAATTTCAGGTTTAACTGCAAAATTTCAAAACTTCAGAAAATACTAATAATAAAAAATTAGGATATTTAATTTGATTTGAAACGTTTGGATGCCCAGGCTACTGATTTGTGGACCGCGTTCGCATGTTTTTTAAATAAACCAAAAATATAAGGTAATTCACTGTGGGTACACAATCACTGGTATTTTTTAAAATAAATCTTGCACATAAATATAGAACATACCTTAAACAAATAATATTTTGTTATGTCACATTACAAGCCTGCTTTATCTAATAAATTTAAAACAAGATATTGGAGTTAGCTATAATAGCTTATTATTTTATTAGTAAACTGAATACTTTTTATATTAAAGCAGTTATACCTACTTTACGTTTTTTTTTATTTTAAAAGTATTTAAAGTCCAGCCACCCTTAAGTTTTTTTTTATAAAAAAAGCTTTCCACAATACATTCAGAACATTCTGTAAAAGGATTGTAATAAATACACATATTGATTTCCTATCACTTAAAAAAATGTTTACGAAGACAGTCTTTCGAGCGAATACCTAAAAGGACGTATTTATAGGCACAATGCCTATACAAAAAGGTGTCCGGCAAAAGGGATCGTATTGTTGATTTAAGAAATAAAAATGCTCCTAAAAATAGGTCAAAAAAATATTGCAAATTTAAGCTCCTATTTTTTATTTAGGGCCAAGATTAAAAAATTATTATAATAACAAATTATTACCTATAAAAAAATATTGCTTGAATTGTGGACATCACATATCATAAATTTTTATCCATGAAAGTTTACAAAGATTCAAAAAGTGGGAATTTTAAACTAATACAAGACGATATTTCAAAGCCGAATTGAAGCATTTTAATAATATTTTGGAAATGTGTTTACTTACAACTATCAACTTCCCTTTCCCGCTTTGACATGTAGGGGGCAGCTTAAAAATGTCAAATGAAAGGTTTTTTTTTAAATCAATTTTTCAATAAAAATTGAATATGTACACTAAAAAATGTTGCATTAAGTAGGCTGCTAGTATGGTCCCGAAATTAAAAAAAATACGTTTGATATAATTATATTAACCGTGTACGCAACTGCTGTAAAAAAGGGTTTTTTAATGTTTAGAAGTAGACTGACATCATTTCAAACATTTTCTAAAGCACGACCGCTGTTAAATTTTGGTTAAAATAGTTTGTACTTTGGCTTAACTTTTTTTAATTTTGTTTTAACCTAAACACAGCCTTAGCCTGTGTTTATGTCGGAGCTGTTTTGAGCGAGGTTAGCAGAGCGGCTCGGCCGAAGCATTCTTATGTTACTGTAACGTAAGGGTGATTTCATCGAGCCGCCCTGCTAACCTCGTTTCTCGCCGCTACGACATAAACACACTCTTAGGCTGTTCTCCTCGCCCAGCACAGTTCCAACATAAAGCCTTCGGCTGTAATTATAGTGGTATTTTTTAACACATGATTCGGCGATTGCCTCTGCATCTCCGATATTCTAAAAATACATTTTGACATATGTCATATAAACAGCGGTATGGCGGAAAATTTGAATTGATATTGTTTTGACGTGTTATGACGTCACATCTCCCATTTTTCGGCCATGTTGTTCAGTGCCGGAGATATGCAGTTTATTGTATTAGTAGAACAACCGTTTACACAACAGCTTTTAATTATTATTAAGTTGTAAATTATTTTACTTTAAATAAAAAACATTTGGAATTACATCTTTCAACAAATATCACTTCCAAAACAATGCAAAATGAAATGCGCAAATTCTAGACGCCAGTGGATTGATCATCAGCTTTGATTTAACCCAGTCTTGCCAATTTTTCTCAATGGAGTGCCCTTCCTTATTAATATAAACTAACTATAAACTTGAGGATGTGTCGCAACCTTATTAATATAAACTAACCTTGGTTAAAATCACGAAAAGTGAGGTTAGGTCACAAAATCTCAAGGGGGAAAAAAGTGCTAAGAATGTAATTCTAGCTCCGAATACAAAATTTGAAGCTTTTATTTAAAAAAAAGCGAATTTGCCATTTTTAAATATTTCTTTAACCAAGTTTAAATGTACCATTTTATTTACAAAACTATCTTTATTTAACTAAACTTTATCTGTTTAAAAGAAAAGCACATATATATATTTTTTATTTAG
This sequence comes from Listronotus bonariensis, assembly GCA_014170235.1. NCBI lineage: Eukaryota > Metazoa > Arthropoda > Insecta > Coleoptera > Curculionidae > Listronotus > Listronotus bonariensis. Next base: position 103,984 of record JACEGR010001536.1, on the reverse strand, counting down.
GGTTTAAGGTCTTTCCATGCAAATTTTATTTATAGCTTGTATTTTTTTTGTTAGGGTACCTGATGGGCTTATCAGTTAGGTTTAAGATTGCTTATATTTTTGTAAAATGTAAAAAAATAGCAAACAGTTTATTTTACTTGCTAAGCTACGGTTTTCTAGAACTTTCGGTCGGCCGAAACTGACGCCGTTTTACGTTCTCCCAAATTAAATATGCACGTTTACATAAAAGCACATTCAAGTGAACAAATGATTTGGGCGAACGTAAATCGCGTCGGTTTCCGCCGACCGAAAGTCCTAGGAAACCGTACCTAAAACTAATAAGATAATAGATGTCAATGACATTAAAATAAATCATTAAATTAAGGGGTAATTTTTAAGTTTATGCACAAAATATAAAAAGTCATGTTCAGATATGCGCAAAGCCTGATAAGGATTTATAAAAATAACCATTTCTAAATATTTTAACGTTTTTGGTTTGGTATAATATTAAAATAATTTTTTAGAAATAAACCATGTCAACCCCGGGTGTACTTGCAAAAACCTGTTTTTTAAATTGTTTTCTCTAGTTGTCAAAAAAGAAAAAAATGTACGCGCTTTTTACTCCTGGAATTTTTTTGATATTTTGTGACCCAACCCCACGTTTCGTGATTTCAACTGGGTTTGTGCAAATTTTCGCCATACCGCTAGTTATTTGTTACATAGATGAACAGAACACTTTGCTTAATAAAAATCCGTAAACACATTATTGCATAAGGCGTCACGAAAATCACTATTTTGGCATTTCTGAAAAGAAATGTAAAAATCATCTAACTAATTTTATTATTGCCCGAAATTGTCCTGATCATGTCTGTTGTTTGATGTCTAATTACGAGGGTACAGAGGGTCATGCAAAACTGTCACATTTGTATAAAAAGTCAAGGCTAGCGCGTAAATATGGTTGTGCGTATAACAAAATACATTGACTTTTTACACAAATGTGACAGTTTTGTATGACCGTCTGTATCGCGGTATTGAGGCGTTGAGAGCCAGAGCAGACCAATCACAATTCAAAAAATGTACTTTAACCAGCATTTTTAATGGCATAAAACTTATTTATCAGAGTTAAGTAGGCTAAGAATTAATATAGGATGGTGGTAGGTTACTTAGTCCACTTTAGCTCTGATAAATACGTCTTAACCTACCAAAAATTCGCGTTAAAGTTTTTTTTTAATTGTGGGATGGTCCGCTCTGGCTCTAAACGGCTTAATTAAATCTGTTGTCAGTTCAGGGTATATAAAGTGTTCTAAGTCATTTTAATTATTAGTTTAATCTAAGTACAAGCAGTATTCAGACTCCATATAAATATTTTTTTAGATTTTTTTACACACTATACAGTAAACAATTACCTTCAAGAGATGTATAAGTTTTTCCCACCAACATATAAAGACCAAAACACATTTTATGTTAGCGATGAAAACAAGGGCAATTAGGCATTTAATATCCCAGTTAAAAGTATATTTATTTAGGACTCACTCAATTAAATTTACATTCGGGAGCACTCCAAAAGTTAATTTAACTAGACGCAAGAATTCAGTGAGCGCTTTCCGCGCTTTGTCAATCTTTTTTGGTTTAGTTTTTATTTACCGTTCTGTGTTTTTAAATGTTTTTATGGTATTTTGCTTTTTTTATTTTCGGGATTAACACAGATCATAACCGTTTTTTATTTAACGGGATGGAAATTTAAAAAGGCTACAAAATAATAATTACCTATGTATGTATATTACACGGGTATGCAAAATTTACCTTTTTGAAAATTGTTTATTTAAAAGCATTTATGTAAAGTATTTATGGGGCGCAGGACTTGAATAAACCAGTGTTTTGTTTTTCACGCAAGGTTTTTTAAATACATAAGAAATAAAAATATTAAATTTAATGCGTCAAAAGAAAGTTGTATTATAATCAATGAAAAAGTGTAAAGCTTACATACACATATAGGCTTCTATGATATCAAAACCTAACTAACTTGCGTAATTAACTCCTATAAATCCTTGTAGTACCTCTTCCGCTTGTGAGTGAAGCTTTTTTTTAAGATTTTCGTCTGTGTTCATTCGCCTGAGTATCCCTCTGTAACATTCAACATGAACCTGCAAACATATTAATATTAGGCGCGGCTCGTCCATAAGGTCATTTCGTCAATGACCCAGCTAATATTTAGATAATAAAATTTAAAATAATAACAATTATTCAATTCTAAAAAGAAAAAGCACAAATCTAATATTATGTAAAAGCTTTATCCAAATCTATTATTATCATGCTAAAACTCATTTCGCGAGAATGAAGAGAATTTACTTAGTCATAATTTAGCTTAAACAAAATACTTTTAAACCAACAAAAAGCACATACTCGAAATTCAGAAAGTTAAAAAAAAGCGTATAATCGCACAACGGTCAATGCCTGCAACCTTAGGCAAATCATTTTGCTGAATATGTTCATGTCTAAGCCTGACTATGCACCTTATAAGGGCAATGATAATGCGCAGTTAGTCTAGTCCTGACCAGGTCCAAAATATTCAGCAAAATGAATTCGGCTCTAAGCAGGCAACCCTTCATACAATGAGTGAATACATTCATGCGGTTGCCTGTATCTAATTGCATCATATTATTTTGGTTTTTCACTTTCGCGGCCATGTGTGTTAACAAAGGCACAAGATTTTATGGTAAAATATATGGATTACCATTAACTTGTTTTGTATTTAAATTTAGTTAGGTTATAATAACGTGCAATATGTAAACGAACAACTGGTTGCAAGAAATATTACAATATAAATCAGTGGTGCTGTAAAACATTGAAAAACAATTAGAACTAAAATTGGATATTCGAAACCCGTCCTGGAACTAAAACCACACAGCAAAACGGTTAGCTCTGATTAGTAGGAACTCGACCAGACCAGCTAAGACAGATGAAAAACAGAAAACGGGTACTTTAAACCGGTAAAAATTATTATAATATAAATATTTCTGAACTTAAAACATAGGGATTAAATGTTTAATAAAGTCGCAAAAATCGAAGAGAAAAAGATTAGATAAAACATCATTATTTTTAGCGGTTGTGGAAAAATGTTTTTTAACATCTAATAGTTTTTGCAATAGGTATTTGTATACATGTATTTCTTTGCAGAAGTAAAAAATATCATTGTTAAAGTCTGTCCATTAAAATAGATTGTTTATTGTATAGAAAACGTTACACGTAGTACAAAGAGGCGATATTAGTTGCTCACAAAATTTGACCCACTCGGAAAAAGTTACCGGCCGCGCCTGGTTAACATTTTATTTTCTTTGAAAATGTATTTCCATAGCCTTTATGTCCTGAAGGAATATCTCAACCTGTTACTCAATTAAATCCTCAAGATTTTCTACAAATTAATTTTCTTAAATTTCTAACATGTTTTTAACTAATGGTCTAAGCTTTTCCTATTACCTAGAAAATGTTTACCCACTTTTTGAAAGAAACCAAGGCTTTTTTTCTTCTGAAAGTTATGGTTTGCTACAAAGATATTTAAAACACTTTCTTTGCTTGGATAGTGCTTCATGAGTCCAAGTTCAATGTGAAGTGGAGGTTTCGCTGGATCGATAAAAATTGTATACTTTTTTTTGTTCCGCGTTTTAACGTTTCTTTTGAAAGCCAGTCCTTTTTGTCCAATGCATATTTTTGTTGCGGCTAAATTCGCATTAAGGGTGCGTGTAAATTTAGTAATGAATTCATTTTTTTAAACCCTAAGTGATATTTTTTTATTATTAATATTTTGTTAATCAGCACCTTGTAATCTTTAAGAAATTATTATTTAATATTAGATATCTTTATCCTTGCATACCTGTGTTAACAATATGGTATTAAATGTACTCTAAATTTAAACCATATGTCTGTAGTTGTAGGTTTTGTTAAGTATTATTAGAATTTTACGTTACTTTTAAAAAACATTTATTTCTTTAAATAAATACAATATTTTAGGTGAAAAAAGTGGAAGAAAGAACATGACGACTTGTTGTTTTGCGCGTCGCTTCGAGAGAGTCCGTGTCCTTTTTTGGAGTGTCCAGTACAACGCTGCCTCGATCTCGCTCGATAACCGTCGTGTGTTTTCGACGAAGAGAACCAATGGGTGAATAGTTCAGGGCCGTAGTAGTAGGATTAAATTATGATTGTTTTTAATCTATTATGTTGAACCGAACAGTTGTTTAACACTCTTTACCTTTTTATTACTCTTTGTTTGACCTCCGGACAGTGCGGACGTGCGTAGAGGACTACAAAGTTCTTTCCGGGGTGGCAGTTAGAGGTGCCATACGGGCGTTTTTACTTTCGGGGATCAAGGAAAGATTCACGCTAAATTGACGGCATCATTCTTTTGAAGCTAAGCGCTTTGAGCGATTCCTATAAGCTGATAGTATCCTGTGTGGTAGTGAACACGAGGTATTTCTTAAATGGCGGGAAATAGATGGGCGTGCCATGGGAACTGTCAGTAGTGAAAGTCAAGGTTATATATTACACCAGTAGCAGTTTTGGTTTGACAGCCGACAATTTATGCAGTGCATCAACTGTAGAATTATTTTTGTTTTCTTATTGAAATTTCTGGGAGCTACTAGCTCGATTATCCAGATTTTCCGCCGACGAAGCCCTGGAAAGCATAGTTCGGAAGGGGAGAGCTGGTGGATTGAACCTAAAGGTACCAAAACCAAAAAAAAAAGAATAGACTAGAAAACCTAATTTTACGATTTGTTATGTATGTACCAAAAGTCGAAACAAAAACATTATATTTATTAAGGAGGAGTTTATCCATATACCGGGTGGCATATACGGTAATACCAAATTGCTTTCGGGGACAACAGTAACGGTCTGGTTCAAAAACGTCAGCAGTTTTTTACCTTCAGATAATTTTTACTTTAACTAATTTCCACTAACATTATAACGCACTTAGTTCTGCTTAAGCAATTACGAAAGTTAAAAATTTCGGTTTAAATACTTATAAAAAATTAGTCAAAAGCTAACCTAGGAAAAAACTTTAAAAACAAAGATATCAAAATCCCCATTAAAATCAGAAAACTTTTTACAAAAAAATAAATACTTTTTACAAAATAATAAATACCCAAACTTAATACCTACTTTATATTATTAAAATACTTTTTAAGTTTTAAAATTAATTTCCATTATATCACAGCTTTAAGTTTTAGTGTCAAAAATAAAACGGGGAAAATATCTACTATCTTTCAGATTTAAATGGCTATATTTCCAAAATTTAAAAAGATAGGCACATCAAATGTGGTATTTTCTTAAAGCTTTTTAAAATCCTTTTAACGATGATACCATATAAAAATCCAGTTTACTATTAAACTCCCGAGGATGGCTATATTTCCGAAACTATGAAAAATTGGATATATTACATACTTTTTTTTTTGAAAGAACTTTCTAATGGTGATAAAATATACATCCATTTAAAAAGGGGTATTTCGCTGTATAACTCAGCAACCCGATTGTCAATTGTTTTTTCCAATCTTCAGTCTTAAAGAGCGTGAAAAATGCTATTAGTTTGCTAATTTGGACACTTAATTTGGATGACCCTGTATATTTATTTAATTTTTTATTTTTTTACAGGCAAAACCCATTTAAAAATGTACATGGTTTTGCAAATAAATTACATATTATGCACAATAATTAAGTAATAGTTATAAATTGAACTAAAAATAAATAATCTAATGTTATCACATCACACATACCACAGTTCAAGACGTATCGCATTTTATTAAAATAAATTAAAGGAGAAACTAAAAAGTATTTTTCTACCCTATTTCCATTCATAAGAATTATAGTGATCGGAGAAAACCTGTTATAGTTGCTTCTATGAAAATCTACAGCAAAAATAGATTGTTGTCTTGTGTTTTTTGGCGGAACACGAAAATTAATTTTACTTAAAAGGCTTTGGCAATCAATGCTTCCATTAATTAATTTAAACAGAAAAAAATATTAGCTTTTGTTCTGCGTTTCGCCAGGGAGTCCAACCCCAGTCTATACTTTTGAACATTACAGGATTCTTGAGGAAAGTTAAACTTAAATGAAATAAACCAGTGTACCTTTTCTGTGCTCTCTCGAATATGACGAAAATGTGCAAGGACGTAAGCACCATATTATAGTGATTTGGATACTAGTTAACTAATTAGAAAATAGTTTTGTTTTGCCTTTGCATTATGACCAATTCAATTTAATTATACTAATTCGTTTTTTTTTAATTAGTTCTGACTTTTTAAAACAATTAAACCAAAAAGTAACTAAAATAAAACTGTTTGTGCTTTGGTAAATGGCACTGATAACAGGCAAGAACTAAATCCCAGCAAAGTAAAAAGACGAGGCATCTGGATATTTTAATTGCGTTCGTGAATTGCCGATCGCTTTGTCTCATCTGAAATGACGTCAACAAAATCTCCTCTTATCTGAGAGGTAATTGCAGAACGCGCCTATTGATAATCAATACCTTGTAAGTAACTCCGGTTACTGTAGTTTTAAACCAATCAAATTTATTATTTGTTCAAGTTTTTTTATCAATTAAGAGTCAACAGAGTTTAAATGAGTGTCGTGTACATGTACAATATCCAAATATAAACAAAATATCATTATGAATGTTTAAACAAAGGTTAATTCTGTAAATGTTTTGTTATGGTAAAATTATGTACTAAGTTACTGTATGTTCACGGATATTCGCGGGACAATAATTAAGATAATAAATGTAGTAAGTTAATGTAGATTGCCAAAAGTTCCAAAACAGGAATAATAAATTTTACTGCAAGTATAATAAAGTATAAAAAAAAAATAAAAAAGCAAAAAACCGCGTAAAGCAACTGTACTTCACCAGGTAACAAACCGATTCACAACTCGTCTTGACTCGAATGACGCTGTTTTTTGTTCCTTTGGAAAACATATGTACCCTCTTTGGGATTGGCACTAATCGGACCTATATTTCACTTGAGGGTAAAAATGGCTTGTTCTTAAAAACACATGGTACCAAGCGAATAGTAACACTTTGTAAACCTTTCTTTCTTAGAATTTTTACATAAAATGTGTCACATTTGATGTGTGCGTTAGGGCAATACTTAACTATTTAAATAGCTTAACATAATAAAATATGTGTACCTAAACGTAAGAAATTATTATTCAAATTTCCAACAATAAACATCTATGATCCTAAAGCAGGTTAGATTTGATTTGATCAGTTTTTATTACATTCGTCATTTTATAAAGTTATTTAACTTATTTAAATATATATTTTTTTAATTCTAACAAAAACATGGCCGAGTCAAATCCAACCTACACCGTTGGCCGATTGTTTAGCGCGTATTACAAGTTTTTAGTATGGGAACACCACTTATTTTTTAATTTAATTTAATTTTTATATTTCTGTTATACAGGGTCTAACCTAACGACTAAAAGTCGGCCATATACAGGGTGATGACGCTAAAATATCACTTTTTTAGTAAGTTTATAAAAAATACAGGATACAGGTTAAATCTAACGTTAACAATAGAGTTTAGGTGAAGAATAATTATACAATGCTAAATGGGTCTTATTTATAAGTTCGTAATGCTGATTCTGCTTTTCGGGAATCTCGTGAGAACGGCGTCCAAATGGTGGTCACATAACTCCTCCCTCCTTAAGACGAAAACAGCAGGGTAGTAACGAAACATACTACAATAAGGATTGCGATTATAGTAAAGGTGCTTAGGAAACTCCATCCAAGAGGGTGAATTTTTTTTGGGGTTGGAATTTCAATGTATGCAGCTTTTTCTTGTAATTCATGAATTTTCTCCAAATCAATTGAATTTAAATTGATTGGATCTTCTTTAATGCTGTTTATGTTAAAATGTCCAATTTGGATTGCTGGTAGTGTCAGTGGCGTCCCCAAAATTATTTCTTCTTTATTTATGAATTGGTGGTCCAAAATTTTAATTTGGCAGTTTGTCGGTATTTCGATTAGGCTTGGATCGTTGATCAATGCGTAGTTGTTTGATTGGCAGTTTTTGTAGATTTTTAGTGGATTTTTTCCTGGTATTGCTAATACATATCGATTATTGATTTCCTTGACAATAGTTGTTTCAACTCGGACTTTGACTTTCAATCTTCATTTTCGGCTTCTCTGATGAGAGCTTGGATGCAGTTGTTCGCTGATGGCTCCAAGTGATTTTGGCAAATGTAGGTCTGCTCAATAGCATGACAATTTTCGGTACCATATTGTAATTGATTGAAGTATTAGGTAAGGTTGTTTTGGTACAATTATTGATTGGTTGACAGGAATTGGGAATAGGTGATAACTGTCAAATGATTCTTTAAAAGTATGGGAAAATGTATTTGGCACTTGCCCTGTGGGCTTAAAAACATTTTTGGGGGCCAAATACTTCTTTGTTCGTAGGAAAACGTGTTTGTTTCATTGGTCTCGATTGTATTGGAATCGGTTGACTAGGAAATCTAAAGTTATGATTTTGATAAGCATTCTGGTTTTGATATACATTTTGATTTTGGTATAAATTCGGCGAATAATAATTTGGATTATTTTGTCGAACGTTTTGTATCGGTCTAGATATAAAATTTTGAATTTTGATACATTTTGTTTTGGCTGTGCCTGCGGCAATGGCCTAAATAAATTTTGAGAGTACTGAAAATTTTCTTCTTTAGTTACCAATGTTATTGCCGTTTCTAAATTTTGTGGATTTCTTAGCCGTATAATACTTTGTAAATTTCCTGAAAGTCCACGAATAAAAGTTCTAACAGTAATTTGTTCATATTGGCGTAAATAAATTATTTTTTCCTGTGCCGAAATTACATTAATTGGTATTGATGATAATTTTTGGGATAATTTACTGCGTAAAATTTGAAGTCTTTTGGCAAAATCAAGAGCGCTTTCATTTTTATTTGGTCTAGCCATTAATAAATCTTGTTCAAGACATTCTAAATTTCGGGTATTTCCAAAACAATTTTCTAGAGCATTTTTAATACGATCCCAAGTATTTAATTCGGTTCTGCAACCTACTAAAATTTGAGCTTACCTATCAATTTTGTTTGTATTACACGAATTAAATAATTATTTAGGATATTATCATTATTTTGACCATAGGTCGCAAATAAGAAAGCACAAGCTGATATAAAATTAGGTAATGTAATTGAATCACCATCAAAATTAGGGATTATATCAACGTACATTTTTAACATACTTAAATTGGGTTGTTGTTGTTGTTCTTGGGCCATTTTTTTGTTTTTTAAAGTTAACTTTTTAAAAAAATCGCCAACTAATTGGTTTATATCGTCTTTAATCATAAAGTAGACAATGTTTTAGTTCTATTATATTAGTTCAAATTTTATTAAAATGATGAAAACAATGGATTTATTTTGTGTCAAAAAGTTTAAATATAATATCTCTCTTAAAACTAAAATAAAATTTGTTAATTTCTTTAAAAAATTAAAAATTATTATTTTAACTTTATATATATATATTTTTTTCGTTAATCGATATATTCTTTTTAATTGTATTTAAATAATCAATAATATCTTTAATTTTGGATATTTAAATCTTTGATTTTTGATTCTTTACTACTCTCTGTACTGCGGAGGTGATGGTCCTGAAGTCTGGATGTCTTCGGGATGGACCTGAAGTCTTGATGTCTTCGGGATGGTTCTGGTATCAGCACCAAAGGATTAAAATCCATGTTTTTCGCGAAAAGCGAACCCGATGCCGTGAAATTTCACAAAAACTGCACTGATCCTACCGACTGCCCCAGTTAAATGTTCAGTCTGCGCAAAGCACTTTTTAAAAAACTTTATTTTATAAAAAATACAGAATACAGGTTAAATCTAACGTTAACAATATAGTTTAGGTGAAGAATAATTATACAATGCTAAATGGGTCTTATTTATAAGTTTGTAACGAAGTTACTAATTTTAAATTTTATTTTTAGTTATTATATTCATTTTTCTTAAGTCCGTTATTTTTCATAGAAATTGACCGGCTCTTTTTGTAAAATATAAATTATATCTCGGAGATTATGTTTGCATTATTAAATCCGGTACGCGAACCCGCGAAATAACTAATTAGGGAAAACAAAATAACCGTACTGCCGAATCTCGCATCGGAGATTCCCGCGATACCCCGTGAAACTTGCAGTCCCACTGCCGTAAAGCCTGCGATGACGCGTCGAGAGTGGGGAGATCGTATACTTAAGCCGCTACGCGCGGTACCATCGACAGAACCTCACGTTCTCGAAAACCGACTAGTCGACAGCAAAGCAGCGAACGGGACCAGCCAGAGTCAGTAAGCATATTAACCTTTTATTACAGGACGACTTGCTTTTGCAGGTGCAGGGTGCGTGGAGAAACGACCAGGGTGGCAGAGTCTTTATACTGTTTGTCCGGTATCAACGTGTAGTGGGCTCCCGGTTGATACCTGGTTCGGGTCTATGCTGGCGACTCACCCCATAGACCCTCTCGTCCTTTTCGATACTAGTGTGTGCGCTCTCCCGGCTAGTATCCATTCGTAGTATTCACGCACCTGACCATCGGAAAAAGCAAGAAGTCTGATAAACAGCTGTCATTATCTGTTAGGTCCTTGGTGTAATTTTCCTACCCGTTCCCCACTTTCCGTCGAGTAATAACCGATATATTTACGACTCCGCGACCAAATCATTAGGGGTTGTTTAGATTTGAAATAGGACATACGACGCGCATTACCAGGTTGGGTTTTATTTAGGTTTAGGAATTATATTTAAGAACTAGGTTTGTATGTAATAAACACGACCTCAATATATGTATTCTCTTTGTTCTTTTTTAAAATTGCGAGTTTTATTTGTGTTACTCCCTATAGAACCTTGGAGAACCTTTCTTCACTGTATAAAAGCTACCTCGCGGTATAGTGGACCCTTTACCACTTTAAATAACTAAGGGTGGCGCCCGAGATATTTCTACAAACGCGCCAAGAACGATAGTTTTACGAAACCGCGGAAAATTACCGTTACAAGTTCGTAATGCTGATTCTGCTTTTCGGGAATCTCGTGAGAACGGCGTCGAAATGGTGGTTACATAACTCGCACTAAAATATCTTTTATCCAACACTTACATATAATATCTACATAATTGATCAGATTTTGAGGATATAAAGTGTACTATAAGTCACTAGTGAGCTAAAGTACCCTTTAGCTCACTAGTGAATTATAGACAATACAAAATTTTGTTGCTGGTGTTGACAATGACAAGTAACAAATAATGGATGACGTTTTCAAATTATTTTCGATATTAAAAACGATTTATACGAAAGTGTTGGATAAAATTTTGTATTAGACACGTGAGTTATTACATATAAGTCACTTAAGAAAATTACTCTCTCGCCCTTCGGGCTCGAGAGTTAAACTTTTCTTGCGTGACTTATATGTAATATAACTCACTTATCTAATAAATAACTATTATAGTCTTTGAGAAAGTAAGGTTTAAAATTTTACCTAATATTTAAATTATTCCGTTCGTATGTCCAGCAGTTTACTACTTCACAAATACCTCACTATGGGTATCAAATAAAAGAGTTCATTGGTAGAATAGAGCTTATCATGAAACAAATTAAAATCCAAGATGGCCCCCGCCACAATATGGGTAATACATGGTGTACATATTTTTCACAATACTTCAATATGGGTATCTAATAATAGGTTTAATTAGTAGAATGGAACTTTATTTTAAAAAATTAAAATAGTTTAGACAGTATGTAACTCCTTAAACTTAGATTTGGGATACCATCATGGTTCTCCCACTCAATGTATAGAAGAGTGCGATTGCAACAAATTGTCAGGAAATAAACCATGTAATAGTGAGGCATCACATGAACTCATTAGAATAAGAAATATTTAGTAAAAAAACTTGAAAATATATATTTTTTTATGTTAAACGGTTTTATTACAAATAAAATAATGTGGGTTGTATACTAAAAGCAAAAAAATATGACTAGATAATAATTAAATAATTTAGTAAGTCCTATAGCAACCGGATCGCACCCATCTTCTTATTAATCTGGGGTATTTGATCAGACAAATAATAAAATCGACCCTCTAGTACGAAAGTAGCCGAAGCAGTTGACGTAAAGTACAGTTAAGCATGTTAAAAAAAAAACAGTGATTGAAGCTGATATGATATTTATATTGTTTAGACGTGGAGGGTGGCGGGCACCGCCAAGCCATGTGAAAGACTGTTTTCCAAAGCCGGGTTAATATTAACCGACCGTAGAAATAAATTAAGTGCAAACAAAGCTGAAAAACTAATCTTTCTTAATGCTAATTTTTTATTTTTATTGGGACAAAAAAGCTACATTTTGTTTTATTTTTATATATTTAAAGAGTTTAAAATTTTTATTTTTTAATATGCGTTTTCGTTTTGCTTGAAAAAAGTTTTTTATTTTATATTTATATTTTTTGTAATTGAATTTAAGTAAAAATGTTAAAATGGTGTTCAATTAATAAAAAATGTGTTTTTTTATTTTTGAAAGTAGGTAATGAATAAACCCTTAAACTTGATATTATTTTTACATAATAATATTGCAATATATCACATTAAGCTTGTTGTTGTTACACCTTATATAAAAATGATTATTTGAGTTACGAGCCCAAAAAAATTAAGATTTTGTAATATTACTGTTAATTTAATTTGCAGCATAATATTTATTTTTAGAAAATCAATAAATATTATGCTGCATGTCAATGAAAACCGATAATAGCTGCATAAATAATTTATTCGTATTCGTTGTCAGACACCGAGCTGTTTTTATATTTCCATTTTTAGTTAAATATTTATGTATATCATATCACTGCAGTGATTGAAATCACTGTTTAAAATCACGGTAATTTAGAAATCACTGTCGCCGTTTCAACGGTTGCCGAAAAATCACCGTATTTTCCAACACTGCTAATGAAGCGCTTGCGACTGGTGCGCAACGCGGCAAAACATTCACAAACACCCCACCCACTCCCTTCTTGATGTCCTGGCTTTCGATGAAAGGTGGGAATTTTCTGCGTTACCTGGGATTGTCTGACCTGCTCTGATATACTTAAATTTTCTTTTTACGCTCTTTATAAAAACGTAGATTTAAGGTTTTTAAACGGTGTTTTGACTTACCCCTCCAAACAATGTAACAACACTGGTGTATGCTTAATTTCTTTTTTACCTACATATTTTTAATAATTATTCTTTCAGTTATACAGAAATCCTATTTCTAGACAAAGTTTGGCCAATCTGTATAACAGAAATGTGGGTTTTCTAAGACTTTGATTAAATTATTTTTTATTATTATTTTTAAACGTCTCTTTACTCAAGTAAAGGAAATCCTTAGGAAAAAAAATGTGAGTGAACCTTAAAGACAAAGTAAGGCAGCAAAACATAAAACATTATTTTATAAAATTTGAAAAAAAAAAAGGTTACATCAAATCACAAAAACAAAACTGTAAAAAGGGTATAAGTAATCCTACTTGGTGTTTATTTCTGTATTTAATTAAGCTATTAAATTTGGTTTCTTTAGTCAAAGAAACTGATTTAACTTTACCATTCTGGTTGCCGCTAATTCTCATTTTACTTAAATTAAACCGATCCTAGTTTATCTGCTTTCAATGGGGATTTACTAGTTTATAACGTAATTATTTTATATGTCCCAATACACTATCGTAAAGCTATTTAAGTAATTATAAAGCCAGAAAGATATTACCTATAGTGAAGTGATATTAGGCTGTTATTCAATAATGTTTAAATAGGGTGATGTAAAGTGTACGTTACGATGTAAATATTTTACAAACTTTTTATACAGGGTTGCGGTAAGAAAATTTAAGGATGTTGAGCCAATTTTATGAAAAAAAAGGTCATGTAAAGATAGGTCCGGAAATGCTTTGTTGCTAAGATACAGGGTATTAAACTTTAAAAATAAAATCTGGTTTTTAATAACATCTTAAACATGCGTTATCCGATTTTAATAAAATTTGGCTGTGGTATTTACTAAAATGGGTAGTTAATTTAGCCCTAAACTAATTTTAATTAGTGAGAGCAGTGGCGGCGTCAGATGCACATCAGCCAATATTATTGACAATAAAGTGTATGCCACTGACTATTTTGCAATTTTTCTGGATAAAACACCTTACAATGCAACTTTTCTGTATCTCTATATTTTACGTTTCTTGCTTAGTGTTCCAGAAAAAAAAATTAGCTAAACTGCATAATTCTGGATCATAGAAGGGCATTTTTTTTCTTTTAAAAATTAAGTGTTATAACTTCTTATTTCCAAATAGGTAACAACAAAAACCAATACTTTATTAAACAAGGTTTATATCTAGTATAACAAATTTTACAAACAAAAGTGTTTTAGAAATTTTTAGGTTTTTTAAAAAGTTTAACATCCTGTATTTTGGGAACAAAATTTTTTTTTACTTTTATATGATTTTTTTTTTTTAAGAATTGGCTTAGAAATACGCCCAAAAACTTTCTTACCGCAATTAGGAAACACCCTGTATTAAGGGTGTCTCTTAAAGGTCTGTACAAAATGCTACAAAAATTCCTTGGACCAAGACACAGCGCTCAAATAATATTTACTTTAGTAAAAAGCTGGTCGTTTGCAAGATACAGGGTGTCAGATTTTTTATTTTATTTTATTTTTTTAAAATATTTTATTGATTATAAGAAATTTTTTTATATAATTTGCTATTTTTTTGTCGTAAAATGTAGAGGAAGCCACTTGCAATCCTTTGCTTAGGTTCTAAGTGTCATAACTTTTTTGCCACGGTATATTTTAATTTTAGTATAGAAATTGTTTTCTTTATATTTCTTGCATAAAAGGGGTATACCTTATAAATATCGCTACTAACAACCTTTTTTGAAACGTTTATTAAACATTTTATTCCATACAAAAGTTTGGCATTTCATTCATTTATGCTTCATCTAGACCACCTGGTAGTGTCCAAAAGGTCTGTACAAAATGATTCCACAATTTTATTTTTGGTCCAAACTACAAAAATTTAACGCAATTTACCATAGTCGAAAGGTTGGTGGTTTGCAAGATATAGGGTGTCAAATTTTTCACCTATTTTTTTTTACGTGGATACCTTGTATCTCGCAACCGATTAACTTTTTAAATAAGGCAAATGGGGTTTCATTGATGTATTTTGGCATGGGAAAATTGTAGTACCAATTTTTACAGTCCTTTTAGAGAAACCCGGGTGGCCTAAATAAAGCATAAGGATGCAAATTTTTTTTATGTGAACTAAAACGTTCAATCTAAAATATCAAAGAAACCGTTGTTCGTAGCAATATTTATTAATATACCTTTTTTGTGCAAAAATATAAAACAATTACAGTTATTTACTACAATCATAATAAACCGGAGCGAAAAAAGTAATGACACATTAATCAAAAGCCAAGTAGGTACTGCAGGTGGCTTCTCCTACATTTAACAGCAAATATGAGTAGCTTCTGATTTATTACCTAAAAAAACCGTATACTGAATTTGTATCTCGCAAACGATTAACTTTTTGGCTAAGGTTAGTTGCGTTAGATCGATGGAAGTCAATTGGATGGATTACATAGGAAAACATGTACAATGTGGCCAAAATTCTTTAAAAAGACCTCAACAAAAGGTTGTAGCAACTAAGCGATTGATTGTTGCCGTTGAGGATCCAATCCGTACATTAAATTGTCGACGATACATCCAATGCGTCAGAATATCTGACTTTCCGTTGAAAAACAAAAGAGTTTGGTCCTTTGTGCTACGGCGTATTGCTTCATTTTAGATTTCCAAGCCTTTGCAAATTTCTAAAACAAAAGAGAAAGTAAAATTATATATAAAAAGTTGTAAAACATTTACATCCTAACGTTCATTTTGGCGCCACCCTGTACATGCTTTGTGTATTTTGTATAGTTTTTTATTTGTATAAAAACAATACCAGTTAAAATAAAATTTATTTTGATTTTTATTACTTACTAATAATTTTTTCATTGCACAGACTGAGCAAATTTCGACGACTGTTATAGAAAACTCATGTCTTCGTTTTAAGCCGGTTACAGACGACATGCCAAGGCTTGGCAAATGTCCGCTCCTTCAAACGTTCGCGCATCGTGTGTATGCAAAACTAGAGGTGTGCGAATAATTAGAATTTTCGAATTATTCGTATCGAATCGAATTTTAATATTCGATTTGAATCTCCAATCGAATAATTCGTAAATTCGAATTATTTAAAAGTTTCCGAATAATTAAAAAAAAAAAATGGAATAATTCGGGAAATTTCGAATAATTCAAATTTTTTTTTAGAATTATTACGAATTATTGTAGTAATTGCGAATTTTCAAAAATATTTAATTATGTTTAATATTTAAATATAAATTTACAAATAATATACATTTTAATACATTTTGTTTGAGCCATAATTAAACAAAATTTAATTCTTGAGCTAAAAATCTATTTTTGTTATCGGTTCTCAAATATTTTTCTTAGATCAAGAAAGAAATAAATAATTCTTTTGATTCAAAAAAGTATTTTCTCCTGAATGGTGTTCTTAAGTCAAGATTTTGGCTCTTGATTATGTACCAGCAAATTAGAAATATCCCATAAATGTCATTAAGTGTTTATGGCAATAGCATATGTTAGTCGGTTTCCCTAAGTCACTAAAGATTATTTTTAATAGGTTCAAGAAATGCAAAACGAAGGGGCTTATTTATGTTTCTGTAAATTTATCGTCTCATAGACAAACATATTGCCCTGAGAAAATCCGTTGGGGTAGGTAAATCACAAGACGTTATCAACTAAAAATACCATAAAATATTTATAGCCTGAAACTTAAAACTTTTCAGAATCTAGACAAGGGTTCTCACACTAGAGAAGAAACATATGTTATCCATAAAAATTTGTTATGATTAAAACAGAATTGTCAAATTAAAGGAAACAAAGAAAAGAATTTTTAATATAATATGTACTGTTTATAATATTATTAATGGTATTTACAATCATTATAATGCAGAAAAACATAGAAAAGAGACTAGAAACATTAAATACACCTGTAACTACATATCATAGACCTAGGAATGTTTTTCCCTTAAAATCAAAGACCAAGTTCATTTTTGTTTATATTTTTATGTCGATATCATAAGTATTGAAGATTAAGGTCGGACTGACCAGTTGTTTTATTAAAAGTTTTGTTTATTGTGAATTAAAAGGGAAATTCTTATTTTATTCTAAAACCAGGAAGGTAACGCCATCTAGAACTTTAAACTCAAACTATAGAAAAGACTACCCTTATGTCGGTAACACCCTAACCAATAGAATTGAGTTAATGTTTATTAAAGGGAGGCTGCCTAGACCGTAATACAAACCCTAATTGGTCATGTGTTTTTATGTTACAGTGGGTTCAATATTTTATTGGAACCTTTGAGAATTTTAAGTAATTTTATGACAATATTGGGGGTGGCTTTTAAAGGACAGCCCTTGTCCAGAAGTCACAATAGGAAGTTTCATTAAATTGAAAAGTCAGTCTGCCTATAATGTTAGTTAGTAGAAAGTCTGCCTATAATGTTAGTTAGTTGAAAGTCTGTCTATAATGTTGGTTAGTTAAAAGTCTGTCTATAATGTTTGTTAGTTGAAAGTCTGCGTATAATGTTAGTTAGTAGAAAGTCTGTGAATAATGTCTGTTAGTTAAAAATCTGCCTCTAATTTTCTTTACTTTTAAGTCTGTCTACAATGTTTGTTAGTTAAAAGTCTACCTCTATTTTTCCGATAGTTTTAAGTCTGTCTATAGTTTTCAATAGAGTAAGTTTTGTTAATAAGTTAAATAATAGTCTCACTATGTCTTTCTTTGATTTCGGTTAAGTCTTGCTTTAACCTTTTTTTAAGTGAAAATTTAAGCCTTCTTATAGTTTTTATGTTAAACCGCACAATGCTTTTCTTTAGAGTTCGGTTGATTTTCTAAGTTTTCATTTTAACTTTTTACTTTTATTTTTATTTTATATCATTCTCATATTTTTATACATTTTTAAGTTATTTTTCTTTATTAAAATTCTAGTTAATTTTGTTTAAAAATTTCTTTTAATTTAACATTCATCTCCTATTACTAACCTTGAAAAGACAGCTTTTGTGTAAATTGTGTGGCAAAACGTTAAAAGAAGCAGTACAAGTTAGCAACAGAGAAATTAGGTAAGTGTAAATTGGAATAAGCTAACATATACTAACTAAGTATTGTTCTACAAGATCTTCATGCTACCAGAGTGTCTTCATCAAATTATATTTTTTGTTCTTCTTAATTTTGTTGTATCATGACTTGGACACTGTTTGCTAGTTGCCGCGCTACCACTTATTTTATAGAACTAGCTCACTGTCTAAGTAATATAATAGTAACAGGGAATACGTCATTCTG
Source organism: Listronotus bonariensis (assembly GCA_014170235.1). Classification (NCBI taxonomy): domain Eukaryota; kingdom Metazoa; phylum Arthropoda; class Insecta; order Coleoptera; family Curculionidae; genus Listronotus; species Listronotus bonariensis. The sequence continues at coordinate 85,562 of JACEGR010001536.1, read as the reverse complement.
TTACAATTAAATCAAGTAATTTTTTTTATCAGTGTGTGTATAACCTTTTTCCCATATTTTTTTAAGTAAATTAAAAATTATAAAACGTAAATAAATTAAAGAGATCTTGATAATAATATCTAGATTTTTTGTTACTGACTGAGATAAATATATATTTAAATTGAGCAATTGTTTTTTTCGGATTATTAATTTTTAATCTAAAAGGATCTTATGGCTCAGTAGAATATTTTGATGCCCGATGTTATGGAATCCCAATTGGATAAAATAGAGAATCTATTTATATTTTAATAATTAGTGAATAATTCGCGTTATTCGAAACTTTTCGAATTACGAATAATTTGAAATTTCAAATTATTCAACTCGAATATTAATATTCGATTCGATTCGAGTAATATTCGCACACCCCTATGCAAAACATATGGCAAAGCAAAGGCAACGTTGAGATGCGGGAACTTTTGAACGAACGAACATTTGACAAGCCTTGGCATGTCGTCTGTAGCCGGCGTTACACAGATACTGAGCTCTATTTGAGAGTAGTGATGGCAAAGATACAGGCCCGTACGCAGATTTGGGGAGAGGGCAAGAATGAAAAAAATCAACGAAAAAAGTGAAAAGCAACAAGGGTCCTCACTTTTCAAAAAGTATGACGCACTAATAAAAAAAATTATACATACTACCTTCCTTCCTTCGCCTTGGCCTAGATAAAATGTAAAGAGCAAAAAAACAAGTCATACCCTTTTACAAGCTATAAAGAACAACTTGACACATTTGTCTTCTAGGGGAGGGCAAACCGGTTACAAATGGCCAATATTGCTCTATTGCCTGTTTTTGCCGAAATGGCCCACTCGCACGCCTTCTGGGGAGGCAACTGACCTCATTGCAACCTACTGCTTTGCAACGATATATCTATTATTTTCAAATATCGATATATCGGAACCCAAATATCGATTATCTTTATCGATACTTAACTTCGCGAGATATCGATATATCAATATCGAATATTCTTGATATTTGTGGTAAAAAAGACAAAATTAAAATCACCTAAATTTTTAAAACTGTGTATAAAAAATGTTGTACAGTAAAATTTAAAAAAGTTTAAGCTTATATTTACTATTATGCCGTATTTGTTTACTTACTACCTAATGGTAGGTTTACATCTGACATTTATTAAATGATAATTTGTATCAGACAGATATTTTGACTAATGTAAACGGTCAAAAATTAATTCTATTCTATTCTATTTTCTGTTATTGGCATTTACACGAAATGTATTCAGCCATCGTTAAGTGATTGTGGTCAAAAACTATGTCCGATAGAAAATTTCTAATGTTTAAATTAGCCAGAATTTCTGTCAGATGTGAAACCTACCATAAAACAAAAAAATATTTTTTTTCTTTCACAAATATCAATATACAGGGTGTTTCTAAACAAATGCAAAAATTTTAGGAGGGGATTTTTCACCAAAAAATAAGAAAAAAACCTTATATGAAGATATGTCCTAAACGTCTTGGTTTTTGAATTAAGAAGTGGTAAACATTCTTAAAAAATATTGTTTAATTTTTTTATCAGTGTCGTCCATGAGGGGTTTAGAGTAAATATTTTTTAATAAAAACTTGGTACGCCACTGCGTTTTCTTACAATATATATTTTTAAATCTCCATTTAGTTTAAAACAAATTTGTTCTTTTGACTATTATTTGTTTAATGTACGGTTTTTGCGTAAATCAATAAAAACCATTTTTTGGCATGCTCAGTTTGTATTCCAAATATGAGATTGTAGATTAAAAATTACCTTTCGTTCTTTATCCTTTAATTAGATAGGAATTTGACCATGCCGAAAAATGGTTTATTTATTTAGGCAAAAACCGTTTATTGGACAAAAAAAGTCAAGAGATCAAATTTGTGCTAAACTAAACGGGAATTTAAAAAAATATTTTTATTTTAAAAAATGCAGTGGCGTACCATTTTTTCCTTAAAAATATTTACTTTTAACCCCTTATGGACGAATCGGATTTTTTTTTGTATGTAAAAAATGTCTTCTTGTACAAAGAAAATGTTTTCCAAATTTTTATGGGTATAAAAGTTTGGAAAACTTTTTAAAATTTAAAAAAAATAATATTTGTTTTTTAAATTTTAGCACCCTGTAGATCAAAAACTAAGTCGTTTAGGACATATGTTCATATAAAGTTTTTGCCTTATTTTTCGGTCAAAAATCACTTCCTCAAATTTTTCGCATTTGTTTAGAAACACCTTGTATACATTGCTCTATGATATATCTAATAATTGATACTAGCCAAAACGATATTTTGCGATATATTGATATTTTTTTAAAATTTTACCTCTTTATTGGCAAGGCTTAAATTTCAAGTTAAACTAGCTGGTGAAATTCGAAATTCGCTATCTGATTCGCAAAATGCAGCGAGCTTATTGGACTTTGGGACAAAATTATTTTATCGAAAACTAATAATAATAGACATATCAAATGTGGTATTTGTGTAAAGCTCCTTGGACGATCCTTATAATAATGAAATATTATACAAAGTGTTTAAAAATATCTTACCTTTTGCCCCACCCTGCATGTCTTAAAGGAAAATAAAAATTTGATAAATATTGGTGGAAATACTTGAAGGGCCTGGGGGAAGAAGGTAACAAGCCACCAATTTACGAAATCTCGAAACTAAAAACTTAGTTTTTTGTTACCTTATACAATTTCTTGATTTTGTTTTTACATTTATAAAATAACTATTAAAGTTAATAACTCAGAAATGAGAACGGGTGGCTTGTGATACCCTCTTTTCCCAAGCCCTCTAATTTTAAAATTATATTCTTGTCCTTTACGTATGCTGGCAATGGATTTACCCAAAAATACATAAATGTGCTTAAAAAAACTACTTCAATAAAAACTGACATGAGTGACATATTATTGAGTGCTTACAAAATCCATGGACGGAAATTCGTTCAAATACATTTGTCGTATTTTTTTATATATACTTATATGATAACCTAAAAAATAAGTGTAATGTAGTTAAAGCCAGTGGCGTGTAGCTGCGATGTATGAATTCCTACTGCGTGACAACAACTTCATTGAACCGAACAGAACAGTATTAACTTTATTTATCACTTTAAACCATACGTGAGTTTTGTACTGCAGTCTCGAAGGAATTTAAAAGCATGCAAACGCCTAAGAAGTTTCTAAATTCCTACCGCATGTTAGCATATTCATAGAGTTGAAACACAGTAGCAAATCTAAACACTATTAAGTGCGTTTAGCACTTTAAGAGGGGTGTATATCAGCTGATCGAATCCGTTTTTATAAGCAGTCGGCATACACCGCATTTGATAAATCCGGCAACCCAGCTGCCATAGAGCACTACACCTGCACCCGTTAGTTTAATTCATAATGGCCGAAATCCAGTCCCCCAGCTTAGTACGGCACGCGGCTTCTCTATTTTTCGACTCTGCTTAGAGCGGGACCATGCGTTAGAGTGGCTCAGCTGTATAGAATACATGAATTCGCAGACACGCAGACATTACTTACATGAGCTATATTAGAAGCGCATGTCGGGTAAAGAGCGATAAGGACAGGCCGCGGGATTAACAAATTGGACATAGTATTTGTACAGGGTGTTTGGTTATATTTTAAACAAGGATTACACACGCTTTATTGTTTGAGATAAAAAAATATTTTAAGTACAAAACTTTAAGGGTTTCATAAGAACCGCCAGAATTTGCTTAGTGCAAAGTAAAGAAATAAGCATTGACTTTTTATTTAAATGGAACACCATAAATATTTTAAGTTTCTTGGTAAGGGTATATTACCTGTTTTCAAAAATATATATTTTGTTTATGTTTGGATCACCAGTTACAGCAGAAAATAACTCTGAATCCTAGAAAAGTCAGCCGCTCTGATTCATAGACAATTTAGGATGGGCGGCTTTGGTTTTATTTGTTTCTTTAAATATGGTCTTTCTGTTATTTGGTTTGGTTAAAATAAAGGAATTGTTTAAAATAATAAATATTTTAATGAAAAAAAAATGGAGCTACATGTCTTTTGTTATTATTTTTTTACTTAAACAATTTAAAGTATACAGGGTAGCGTACCACAAATGCTTTAGTTTCTTTATAAGAACGGTGTTAAATTATAAAAATATTTAAATAAATATGTTTCTAATGGCTTAAGAAAAATAACTTTTAAAAATAATAATTTATACACATAAAAGGTTACTTTTGGAATGAAATTGCTAAAAAAGATTTATATCCACCAGGTTTTCTAAATGAAGTACTTTGTATATCAGATCAGATTTATAGTGGATAATAGGAATAAAAATAGGGTTAGTTCTGGTTAGCCATATACAAAAGGTATATATTTTTAGGATATTAAGGATTTTTGACTAATTCATGATAAAAACAACATTTTAATAAAACCTACTCTACCTATTGTTGACTTTGTATATTATATTATATTATATTATATTATATTATATTATATTATATTATATTATATTATATTATATTGCTCATATATACAGAGTGTTCAGAAACTAATATTTAATGTTAGCTATTATTTTTTGTTTTTTAAAAATTGAATATTATGGTTATTTTAAAAATGACACTTTATTGAAAAATTTACCTATAGCTTTGTTACCATACTTTTTTTTTTGAACGTTGGGTGTTCCAAAGTGTTAAATAATGTTATTAATTGCCATGCAGTCAATTATTTTACGTAAAAAAATTGTTGTTGTTTTTGTCATGAATTCTTTAAAAATCATTAATTACATTACTCCCAAAATTCAGAAATTAACTGATATACAGGATGTTACAATTATAAATATAATAAATATATTTTTTTCCAAAATAATATATTTTACTTCCTAAGTACCAGCCTATGTTTTAAATATTTTTTTTATACATATACGGTGTACGAAAAGGTAAGGTCATACATAATAGGGGTGATAAATTGAGCCAAAATAATGTTAGTACTTCATATAAAAAAGTTCTATTATACTTGGTTAGTGAGATTTTGGCCTTTAAACTTGGAATAAAAAACACTTTTTAATAATTTAAATCAACATCTTTAATGATTTTTCATTTCATTCACGTAATGAAAAATCCCTTTTTTCAGTAAATTAAATATGGATAAAATGATGAAAAAAATGTGTGTGTGATCTTTTCAAACTTAATAATACAGATAAAGAACGTGTTTTTATAACTTTACCATATTTTAATAATTTTCTAAAAAAATGATTTTTTTTATTACATAAAATATGCTACTATGTCTGGATTTAAAACGCGATTTTATGAAAAACAAAATATCGATTAAAATAAATTATACTTTTTTTGTACAAAAATGATGAAGAAATCAAACTGTCAAAGCAAAATTTGCATTAGATGCAAAAAAATGTCTCACCCGGTATAATTCCGACTTTTAAAAAAGCTGTTTACCTATGAAAAGAAGCATTAGAATGAGGTTAATTAGTTGCCCAAATATCATTGGTACTGTTACAACAGTTTCAACGTTATAACTAAAATCAGTTTTTTTTTAATTCTAACTTTGAAGATCAATATCTCCCTAAAGAACCTGGTAAAAGTAATTATGTTCCCTTTTCAAATAGAGTTCTCCGTTTTTAATTTCAGCAAATTTAATTTTCCTTTGTGAAATTCCTTCTGTAGGGCTTATTTTAGAAATTGAAAATGGACATTTTATCTCGATGATAGCATCATCATTAACTAGACCATCGGGACTAGCTTCCAAATAGCATATGTTTTCATCGATAAAAAGTCCACACTTGGTAACACTTACATTGTGTTGACTTTCAAAGTCAGCTATAGCACGGTACTCGTTATCGTGGCCATATTTTGTTGCCTTATTACCCAAAAAGTTTCCATACAATAATAGTTTAATTTTGTTAATTGGCGATGTTTTTGAACGCATTTTACAAATCATCCCAAAATTGGACGCTGTACTTCTAACGGATCGTTCTTGAATCCACCTGAGATTTGAACTCTGGCCAACTGTACTTCTTTCAATTTCTATAATTTCCTCCTTACTCTTTTTTAACTTATCAATAAAATTAATTTCCTTATTTAAATATATTGGACTATCGACATCTAAAGGTATGGCGTCAGGGCCATAATCCTTATCGGGCAAACAATTTTCGACATTTTATCGGTTTTTTACAAATAGTATTTTTCTTAGATTTAAGATTTTTTTGCGCTGGTTAATATATTTGTAGGTAAAGCTTTTGGGGCTGTAGCCAACTGCAGTTTTACTAATTAAACGGTAATAATCGCCTTTGGCGTTAAAAGATAATGCTGCAGCTTCACAACGCGTTTTGTATGAACCTTTTAAACCAAAGTTTACTCTTTTTCGCCCAACAAACTTACAAACAACGCTGTTATAATGTTCTGCCAGGTTATTGTTCATATCTAAAATAAGACTACTTGAATTATCCACCAATCTTTGCAAGGCAATGTTAAGGTCGTCATATATGCCAGTTTCTTTCATTGCAGGAACCAAATTTCTTTCAGTTTTTTTTCACAATTAAAATAATTTATTTCCTGGCATTTTTCATGTTCACCATATACGTGACTTGGTGCATTGCGAATATCGCCCATAAGGCACTCAACTTTGTTTTTTAAACTGCCATTTTGGCTTATTCTGTATTGTGCTGCTTTTGTTATTGCAGTCCTCAGGCGTAAAAATCTTGCAAAAACTTTTTTGGTAGGGCTAAGGGTACTGGCACATTTTTTGAGTTACTTCGATTTTTATCTAAAATATAAAAATTATTGTCTTTAAAAAAATAGGATGTTTTTTTTAACAACTTACTGCAGATTTCTCGTACTTTTTTGGCAAAATTTCTTAAAAGGTGATTTTTACATTCCACCTTTTGTACTAAATCGTTGCCGTATGGCTTTATTTGCAAAAGTTTCCTATACACAGAAGAATCCCCGTCTCCTACCATTCTGGTATATTTAAGGTTATAGAGTTCCACACTTTTCTTGAATCCTTCGGCAATTATATCAGTTTCCATAGCAGTAGAAGTTCCTGTCCAGTTTTTATAACATTTATGTATGGGAATGTCAACCTTTTTGTTTTCGTACCAGGAACAAAGTGAACAATATTTGTTTCGCACTCCCAGAAACAATACTTTTCCAGTATTGTAGCCAATAATAAATAATGATAAATAAACATTTATTTTAAAATAAAAGCACATAAAAGTGCAGTATTGTATTGTCATTAAAATAAAATAAAAGTAATATAACCTTTTAAAAGTAGGTGTACTAGTAGAAGGCGTCTCAAGAGCTCCAGTTGTCTTTACTCGTTTTTGTTGCCTAAAAAATAAAAATTTTAATACATATGAAAGTTAATCCAAAAAAAAAAAAACAAAACTAAATTAGGACTGATAATGCTAGAACATGCCAATTTATAGTTTTGTTTAGCCTTAAGTTTAGCAACGCTAACATTATATTATTGCATACACTAGCGTAGACAGGATTTAAATTTGTTGGTATGTAAACCATTATTATTATCTCATATTTTTTAAGTGCTTAGTTAAGAAAAAAATGGCTCCTGAACAAAAACAATAAGGGGCTTTTGTGGGGAGTTGCAGCAAGGCTGCCCCCTACTCAGGTCTATGATGACATAGATAAATACCAACCTAGGTTTTGCTAATTTAAAATTAAGTAATCTAATTTTCTACCCTAGGATGGGAAGTATAATTTTATAAGCATAAAAATATTTTAATAATTGCCATATTTCTTTTGCAATTTGTCTTCTGCTTTGACGTGTTGTAGACAAATTCAAATGTTTTGTGTCACCAAGCTTGCAACGCCCCATGTTTATTTTCCTTAATTAATAGACACTACCACTAAATACCAACACGTCTTCTCACAAACAAAAATATTTAACTAATGAAACAAAATAAAATAACACTTAGACAAATGTTTCGATCACTGTATTCGTCAAAATACTAAATGTGATTAATTTTCACTAGGAAAGGAAAATAATGTACACCAAGTCAAATTTTGCCGACAAAGAATAAACTTTAGTTATAACTATTGGGAGAATTTACGCTGGCCCATTTTGCACCACTTTTTTATGAACAGCCGTGACGACAAAGAGTGCCGTCCACTGCGCCTTTCTCACTTGCTCGAAATGCGCTGTTGGCGAACTATGTAAATTTTACTAGGAGCAGATGAGATTTTAACCAAAATCGAATATTTTTGAAAATTACGTTAAAAAAAAATGATGTTTGCTAAAATATCACATGAAGGTAAAAATAATAAAAAAATAAAAATGGAAAGGCGGCAGACTGCTTATTTTAAAGTTTTTATTAAAATTGAGATTAAAAAAATATATTTTTTCAATCAACTTTTTCAAAAAGTCTGCCTTCTAGTAATTCAAGTAAACAACCCATACACCAAAAATGGCGATTCTAACTTTTTTTTGTAAGAATAAAACGTCATTTTCAAAAAGGCAGGTAGTCCACCCTCTTAAACCTAAAATTTTGTGCTCCAGTCTCGGATGAATTTAAAAGCATGCAAACGCATAATAAGTTTGTGAACTCCTACTGCATGTCAGCATATTCATAGAGTTAAAACACAGTAGCAAATCTAAACACTATTAACTTCATTTACCACTTTAAACTTTAAATTTTGAGCTGCAGTAACGAAGGAATTTAAAAGCATGCAAACGTATAAGAAGTTTGTGAATTCCTACTGCATGTCAGCATATTCATAGAGTTGAAACACAGTAGCAAACCTAAAGACTATTAACTTCATTTACCACTTTAAACCTTAAATGTTGTGCTGCAGTCTCGGATAAATTAAAATGCAAGTAAACTTATAAGAAGTTTAAAAATTTTCCAGTAGAAGAGTGGACAAGTTCCACTAGGGCACAGCCAGGACACAAGAACCCCCAACTTGTGGTCTCTCGCTCTGTCGGACCCGATCTACGACTTGAACGAATGATTATGCTCTACTTACTCTCACGTTGCATAGAAAATCTGAACAGTATAATTGAATATATCGCATTAAAGTTAAAACAAATTATTGCAGGTAGTATATTACCAGTTTTAATAGTTGTGATTTAGCCTTTTTTTTCAGATTTATATAATGGAGACGACAAATATATATACATTTCCTAATAACTACATCTTAAGGATTAAATTATTTCATGCCCATCAATTTGTTTTTCTTTTTGAAGAAAATGGTGCAAATTTTTATTTATTGTTTTGAAGTATTAAAAAGTATATTATCATTTTTTTACTATATTGTAGTAAATTTTTATGTAGATTGGCTATCCCAGTTAGATGAGTTACCAACGTATACTGTTTTAATTGACCATACCTAGTCGTTTTGATAAAATATAAGAGACTTTTTTAAAAAAATAATACTTTGTGTAGTACCTTAACAAAATAATAAAAAACACATACGTAATTAAAAAGTACAGAATTAACCAAACAAAACTAACATAATGCATCCAAAACACAGTCATGTTCCTTGTCGCGAAAAGAGTCATCAAATACTCATCCTCTACTTATGAGCGGCCAAGTTCTACAGAGCAAAGACACCTTCAATCTCGTGGGCGTCACATTTGAAAGTAACCTTAACTGGCATAAACACATTGTATCTATAGCCACGGCAGCTTCAAAAAAGCTTGGATTTCTCTTTCGAGCTAAAAAGTATTTTTCCGCTTCTAATTTATACACTTTATATGTTTCCCAAATCCGACCTCCCTTGGAATATTGTTCTCATATCTGGGGCATGGCGTCCCCAACAACCCTGAGCATTCTTGATTCTATTCAAAGAAGAGCTATTCGTCTCATTAATGATCCTTCACTTACAAAAAGGCTTCCCTCTCTTGCCCATCATCGGGCTGTGGGCGATTTATCGCTTTTTTATAGGTACTTCCATGGCTTCTGCTCTGAAGAATTGACCAGTATAGTTCCTCCACTCACGGTTCCCAACAGAGAAACTCGTGGTTCCGCGCGTATGCATCCCTATATGGTCCAACTGGACAAGCCCCGAACTTCTCACTTTGTTCGTTCTTTTATCCCTAGAGTTTCTAGATTGTGGAACCTGCTGCCCGCGGAGGTCTTTCCTTCCCCCCAAATCTTCAAGTATTTAAGTCCCGTGTCAACAAACTCCCTCTTACCTCGCTTAAGACACCCACGGTACGTTAGTATTTAGGCTTTTAGCCTTCGTGGTTTGTCCAAAGATAAAAAAAAAAAAAAAAAACATTTTTATTTGATTTAAACAAAATAGAATGACTACTTGTACATCGTTATACTGAATTAGATTAAAATGATTGGATAAAATACACGTTTCCGATTCAACGCCAAGGGTCAATTCTGTTTTTCAAGTAATTTAAATTTAGTTTAATACAATCCGCCCCCGATCTAAGGGTGGTGGGGGGCAAACTTTGGTGTCTGCCCCGGGTTACACCTCAAGGGGTGGGAAAATTAAGACATGACTAGGGTTGCCATAAATTCTATAGCCAAAGTCGGGACACCGTAATTTCTGGTATGTTTATTTTAGCGGGTGGAGGGGGTGCACAATATGTTTTGATTTTTTAATATATTTATAAAATTCAACTGCATTTTAAAGTTATACTGATATTGCAAAATTACTTCGCTAGATTCTGCCAACAGTAGGGTTGCCAAATGTGCTTCAGAAAAAAACTGGACATAAAAACATAATTTATTTTTAATAAAGATAGAATGTTGCTAATAAAATTTAAGGTTAGAATTAACTACTGAAAATATAAAAAATTGGTCCCAAAATGCATTGTTTCCCATGAAGATACAGTGTGAAAAAAAAATCGGATTTTTAATAATAATTTAAATATTTTTAAATTAATTTTAAATAAATTTAGCGATGTTATTTGTAGTATTACGAGGCTAATTAAGCTGTAACTTGAATAAGAAGCGGTACCTAAACAAATATTTCTGACGAAAAAAAATTAAAAAAATGTACGTCACTGACTTTTGTGCAAGTTTTGTATTTTATTTATACTAAGCAAGTAAAAATACAGCTGTTAGCCCTTTTTATATTCCACTCAATTTTTTGAGAATAATAAAATTTATTTTATTGCATACCTCTGGACTGGATACTGGAGTAATAATTTTATAAAATAAAGCACAAACACTAAATTTAATACATTTATATTTACACAAATGAATTTCTCTAAATTTAATTTTTTGTGAAAAATATTTGTTAAAGTACCGCTGAAAACGCCACTGGATTTGGTAAATTTAATTACTTTAGATCAAATAAGCCTAAATCTACTAATAAGACCGCAAAATTTTATAAAAATCGGATTGACGTTATTTAAGATATAAACAAAAAAACACCCTGTATCTAAAGAGCAACATTCTGTAACACCCTGTAAAGACAAACGATTTCGTTTGTCTGTCCAAATATTTCCCGATTTTAATATAACATTGAACTATTTTGTGAAGTCTAGTGTAATGATTTTACATGTTTACAAGGTCTGTTTGATTGGCGATGATTATTTAAACTTGGAAACTTTGATTATAGTCTGTGTGGTGTTCACACACAATATTTCTTAAATTATAGCATTATTTATAAAAGTTTAACAAATAACCGGACATTTTGTTGTTCGGGTTAATTGGATTTTTCAACCGAAAAGACATGAGAAAAACCGGACTGTCCGGTGGAAATCGGACATCAGTTATGTAGAGCCTAACACCGCCACTGGTAATACCTGAGAAGATAAGAACCGGTGAATATGCATATAGACAATTCTCAGTGTTTATCTCTCAAAGACTATTAATATGATAATTTACTCATAAATGCAAACTAGCTTTTTTTCCGAACTTTATCTTTTATTATTTTTACATGCTGCATTATGTTAACAACTTATCAATGGGTGAATCGCTAAATAGTTTTATACCGTAATTTATCAAAATGAGTTTTTGTTGGAGTAGAATTTATTTCACCTTTTATCTGTTCCAAATAGTATAAATAGGAGTAACAATATTATTAAGATATACAGTGTATTGTAAGACGTCCTAGTGTTAGTTGCAGTCATTGTATCACTTGTTTAATAGATTTGTCTGAAGAAGCCTGTATAGTTTCATTGGCAGTTTATTAGCAAGTTTCCCAAAAAACAAAACGGAGGAGTTTCTACGAACCTGGATTGCTGGAAGCTCAACGTAATTGGTGCAGTCGGTAGTGATCAAAAATCCTGTACAAACAGTTAAGTGTAGTGCCCCTTGGGATAGCGCGTTAACTGACTGGTGATTTTCAAATCTTTGACGGGACTTTTATTCACAGACAGTGTTCGAAAAGAGAAATGTATATTCCTTTTCGTTCGCGGGCCTTATTTTTGGACTGTATATCCAAATTTGAGGTAACAAGCAGTTTACGTCGAACGTATATCCGTAGACTAGCTTCAAAAGACAAAAATCAAACAAAAATTTCGAAAAATCGAAAATTTGAAAAAAAGAAAAAAGTGACTAGTAGTGTAGTGAAAATAGTTCTACAATAAGTGCAGCACATTATCCATCAACTATCAAGTTTCTATTGTGCCTCCTGTTGCAGAAAGTGCTGTAACAACTTGTGACACAACTCCAAGCAACAGAAAGTGCTGAAACAACTTGTGACACAACTCCAAGCAACAAGTAAGACCATTTTTGATTAATTTTCTCATTCCTTTCAAAAATTCCTTTTTTAATTTTTTCCTTTCTGTAATGAACAAGTTATTCTCTCTTAGATCTTATGTTTAAAAAATATAAAGAAATAGCTCGTAAAAACCGTGAATACAGGAAAAGAGTTAAAAATATTCAAAAATCTGATTCAAGTAGTTCTGATTCTGATATAGAGTCTGATATTGAAACTTTGTTAAGAGATTTGGCTAGAATTGATATATCTAACGAACCTAATCAAAACTTAAACAATATGGCACATGCTAATGCAGAAGTAAACTATTCAGAAGTACGTCTTTTTCTTGATATTATTCCAAATTTTAATGGTGAACCATGCGAATTAAATAATTTTATTGCAGCTTGTGATGAAGTAACCAATAAATATATTAATAACATTACTCTTACTCAATTAATTTTTCGAGCAATAATTAGTAAATTAAAAGGTAAAGCAATGACTATTATTTCAAGCCGTGTTGAGTTAACTAATTGGCAACAAGTAAAAGAATTACTTAAAATTTATTTTTCTGATCAAAGATCATTTTCATGTTTATTACAAGAACTTCACAACATGAAGCCGCAGGCAAAAGAAAGTTCTTATAGTTTTGGAATAAGATGTCAATACCTTAGAAGTTTATTATTTTCTTCTATAAACAATGATATTGTATTAACACAATTAGAAAAACTTGCACAAATAAATAATATAGAAAAATTAATTTTGATAACTTTTGAAAAATATTTACCTTCACAAATACAATTAGCAATTAGGTTAAAGCAACCCGAAAATCTTGAAAGGGCTATGCAATATTTATTAGAAGAAGAAAATTTTCTTTCAATGGTTAACGAGGGAAAGAAAACCACTTTAAATTTTAACACTCAATCTAATTACTTATCAAATAATTTACCTAAACCAAATTTTCAAATTCCCTTGGTTCAAAATTCATTTCCGCAACAAAATACTTTTCCAACAAGAAATTTTTCAAATCAACCAACAAGAAATTTTCCTAGTCAGCCTATTAATGTAAATCCAAGATATATACCCCCACAAAAATATTTTACTAATCAACAAGTTTTTGGTAAACCCACTAATGTATGGAAACCCAAAGAAACCATACAACCAAAACCAACCCCTATGTCGGTAGTAACAAAACAAACTACTCAAAAACCAAATACATCTTTTCATAGACAACCAAATTATTTTCATAGGCAACCAAATTATTTTCAAGCTCAATCTAGACCCACTTTTATTGCTGAAGAATTACATAATATGGATAATCAGCAACCCTCTTATGAGTACCCCCTGATACTAATTATAATAACGAAGAGTTAGGAGAATGTTCTTCTCAGACTTTAATGAATAAATTTCAATATCTTGAAGAACCAGAATATGAGCCCTACCCTGATAATCAAATTTTTCCAGATCAAGAAATATTACAACAAAATGAATCAAATGTACAAGATGAACAAAATAATCAAAATTTTCAAACAATAGCCTTCAATACGAATCAAACTTAGAATTAAATAGCACTGATAATAGAAAACTACCATACATTAAAATTTTAGGATTTGGCAAACCACTTAAATTACTTTTAGATTCAGGAAGTCATATTTCTTTAATTAATCCTATTTTAGCTGAGAAATATTTTTCGGAACATATTGTTATAAAACCCAATATTATTAAAACATCTTGTGGGCAACAAAATACTAAATATGAAGCGCATATACCTGCATTTAAAGAATTTAACTCAAATGAAAAAATTATTTTTACATTATTTGACTTTCATAGATTTTTTGATGGACTTATTAGTTTTCGCGACTTACAAAATATGGGATTTAATTGGGACATACAAGGTGAATGTCTTACAAAAGGTAGTGATAAAATACCTGTGTATCAATGTTCACCCACCGATTATGATTGTCATAATATATCTTTAGGTGATAATGAAATTTTAAGGACACCTATACCCATTAATGTTCCAGCTGACGGTGAATACTACTTACCCGAGATAAAAATAAATGACCATTGTCATATACCTGAATGTGTAACAAATGTAAATAATGGACAAGGAATTGTGGAAATACATAATATTGGCAGGGAAGAAACATATGTCAACTTAACAAAACCTTTAAAGGCATTTCCTTTAAATGGGTTTGACACATTTCAAGGAAAATTCCAAAATAATTATCTTTATCCTAACTCAAAGGAAATAGAAAACTTGCTAAGATTGGATCACCTCAATTCTGAAGAAAAATTAAAATTACTTAAATTATGCAAAGAATTTTACACTATTTTTCAATATCCCAACCAACCTCTTTCAACGACAACTCAAACACAACACATTATTAGGACAACTGACGAAGAACCAGTCTACACTAAATCTTATAGATTACCAGAAGTTCATAAAAGGGAAGTTAAAGAACAAATAAACAAAATGCTTGAAGAAGGAGTTATCCAGAATAGTACCAGCCCCTGGTCCAGCCCTATATGGATTGTTTCAAAAAACCTGATGCGTCCGGAGTCCAAAAATGGAGAATTGTAATCGACTTTAGAAAATTAAATCAAAAAACCATTCAGGATAGGTTTCCTATTCCAAATATTGATGAAATACTAGACAAATTAGGAAGAGCCCAATACTTCACCACTTTGGATTTGGCTAGTGGATTTCACCAAATAACCATGCATAAAGACAGTATCGAAAAAACAGCCTTCTCAACTGACCAAGGTCATTTTGAATTTTTAAGAATGCCGTTTGGGTTGAAAAACGCCCCAGCGACCTTTCAAAGGATGATTAATGAAGTACTGAAAGAATATATCAACCAAATATGCCTAGTGTATATGGATGACGTAATTATATTTTCCACCACATTGGACGAGCACATTCAAAATCTGAAAAAAATATTTAAGGCATTTGAAAACCACAACCTTAAAGTTCAATTGGACAAAAGTGAATTTTTAAAACGGGAAACCGAATTCTTAGGACACTTAATAACTTCTGAAGGAGTAGAACCAAGTCCTAGAAAAATTGAAGCTATATTAAATTTTCCAATACCCAAGACACATAAGCAGATTAAAAGTTTTCTCGGTATGATTGGATTTTATAGAAAATTTATTAACAACCTAGCAAAAATAACAAAACCATTAACCCTCTGTCTAAAGAAAGGAAAGAAGGTTGAGCACACCGAAGAATTTATCAAAGCTTTCGAAACGTGTAAAGCTATTTTGTGTAACGATCCAGTCCTTATACGTCCAGACTTCTCAAAATTATTTGTTCTTACAACAGACGCCAGTAAATATGCAATTGGTGCTGTATTAAGCCAAGAAGGAAAACCAGTATGTTACGCTAGTCGTACTTTAAATCCAAGCGAAATTAATTATTCCGTAACAGAAAAAGAATTGCTTGCTATAGTATGGGCAGTCAAATATTTTAGACCCTACTTGTTTGGGAGACAGTTCAAAATCAAAACTGACCATAGACCGTTAAAATGGTTAGAAAATCTTAAAGAACCCAACTCAAAACTAGTAAGATGGAAATTACTACTTTCTGAATTCGACTACGAAGTTGACTACATAAAAGGAAAAGAAAACGTCGTTGCTGACGCTTTATCAAGATATCCAAATGATAATACCGAAACTCAATCATTGTGTAATGAAATTGGTGATTCAGATGAAGTCATAAAAAGTACATAGAAACAAATGAAAATCATGTTTCCACAGTGCATTCAGCAAATGAAGCCCCTTTATTGTCTTTACCATATCCGGAAAAACCATTAAATTATTATAAAAATCAAATGATTATTAAAATTACTGAATCTTCTCCTGTACCCCTTTGAGATTTTTTATAAACTTTAGGAGACGTCAAATTGATGAAGACTTAAAAGAATTTATTGCCAATTTAAATAATAATTTTACCTACCATTTATATTTCCCTAATAAAGAACATGAAAGATTCTTTATTACATACTTACAAAATAAATTACTAAGAATACATTCTAAACTAATAATTTGCTCCAATAAACTAAATGACGTTACCTTAGATAAAGAAAAACAAGATAAAATCACTTATCATCATATATACAAAACTGGACATAGAGGAATCACAACAACTATCGATTCTTTAAAACGAAATTATTATTGGCCTAATTAAGATAAAGATGTTACTAATTTTATAAATAATTGTAATATTTGTCAAAAAGCCAAATATGAAAGACAACCAAATCAATTTGAATTTCAAAAATACCTTTAGGTTCAAAACCCTTTGAAAAATTCACATGGATACCTTATCCATATCAAAAGAAAAATATTTGACCATAGTAGATACATTTTCAAAATTTGCGCAAGCATATCCAATACCGGGTGTTAATGCAGTTAACGTATTGGACGGATTTTTAATATTTATTTCACATTATGGAATACCGCAAACCATTGTTTGTGATAATGGAATTGAATTTAATAATAATTTATTTTTAGATTTCTGTAAATTACATAAAATTCAAATTCATTTTACAATACCTAAAAACCCTAATTCTAATAGTTATGTTGAAAGATTTCATTCAACGCTCTTAGAACAAATAAGAACGCAAATTCAACAAAATGCAAAAGAACCATTAGGCACTTTAATAAAATATGCGATATTACATTACAATAATTCAATTCATTCAGCTACAAATTTTATCCCTTTTGAAATTATTTCAGGACATTTTAATTCGAAAGATCCTTTTGATATCCAAGAACAAGATATTGTGTCAAAATACGTTTCTGATCATAAAAGAAAAATTAAAGAAACATATGAAAAACTAAATAAAACATTTAATTCTAAAAAAGACGAAAAACTTGAAAATATTAATAAAAATAGAAAATCTCCAATATATATAATGAAATATTCAAAGGTCGAGCCAGTTGCGCAAACTTAAAATAAAATTAAAACATCAACTTCTAAATATTCTAAGCATAATATTAAAAAACGTAAAAAATATTAATATAATTCTGTTTGTTTCAGAATGAAAATTATACTTAGTTTCTCATTACTCCTTTTTTATTATCATTTAATCGTAGGATCCATTCAAAAATTAGATAATCCCATTCTACCAATACTTTTAGGAGATACTAGAATAATTTCAAGTAAACACACATTTGTAAGTTATATTAATGTTACTGAATTTTTGAACTTAAAAATAGTCTTAAGTTACAAGTTACTCTTATTACAAAAGATAAAAATAATAGTTCAATGTCAAATGAGTTGACTAAACAAGCTTGGTCATTACTTTACCAAGTAGAACATTTATTAGAAGCTATTCACCCTAATATTAGGAAAAGACGTGGTCTCATTAATATTGGTGGTACCATAAATAAATGGTTATTCGGAACACTTGATCATGAAGACAGTGAAAGAATTAATTCTATGTTAAATCATCTTAACAAAAATGATAAAATTATTACAGAACAAAATTAACGAACAAATGTCTATTGCCAAAGATTTAATGACAAAAACTAATCACAGTCTTTTTGAAATAAAATCAAACATAATATCGATTACGCAGCTAATTGAAAAATACCAAGAAAAAATTAATATAATTAATGCTTTAAATTTAATAATCAACTCTCTTATTAGTCTAGAGAATAATTTAAATCAGATAATTAATGCAATTACTTTTGCATATTTAAACAAAATCCATCCAACTCTTCTTCCATTAAATAATTTAAAATCAATAATAGAAAAAATGTCATCATTATATCAAAAGAACCAATTGATCAGTTTTAAATATCAGCATAGTTTTTATAGACTTTTAGGAGTTCAGTTAGTTTCTAATAAAGAGAGAATAATTTTCTTAATACATTTTCCAATAATCTCTCCATTACAATTTAAATCCTATTTTATATATCCAATACCAATCCAAAATCAAATTATATCACCTCCCAAACCATACCTTATCCTTAATGAGAAAACTGAGAAATTCCAATATAAAGAGGAGTTATGTGAAAAAATAGAAAACACCTTTTATTGCAAAAATCACCTAGAAGAAATTGAAGACTGTGTGGTCAATTTTGTTAAGAAGAATAAAGCCGCCAATTGCAGCACATTATTGGTTCATATGGACAGCCCAACAGCCAATCAAGTGACGCCTCAAAATGTATTGTTCACTACTCCTACCACTGCGTATGTCACAGAGGTATGCCAAGTTGAAAAACACAATAAGATACAACCAGGCAGTTATCTTATTTTCATACCAGATAAATGTCATATTAATATTGGTATGGAAACATTTTATTTCAATGAAGAAACCCTTTTATCCGCAAGAATTGTTCAGCTGCCATCTTTAGACATTTCCCTTCTAAAGCAACGTGCTACGTCTTTAAAATTAAAGACCATGGACCTTGAGGAAATAAAACACATTACTTCAGTTATGAATGACCAAACTAAATTAATACTTCCTGAAGAAGACCAAACCTATCATTATTCATGGTTATGGGTAACCATTGGTATTTGTGTCATTATCTGTATAATTACATGCACGGGGATACGCTTTTACTACAAAATAATCTATCCTTATCCAATTTTCAATTTATTTCAAAAGAGGGATGATCCAGATGAAAGACCTACTCAGCCTACCCAATCGCAGGTCTTATCCTAAGGAGGGAGGAGTTATGTAGAGCCTAACGCCGCCACTGGTAATACCTGAGAAGATAAGAACCGGTGAATATGCATATAGACAATTCTCAGTGTTTATCTCTCAAAGACTATTAATATGATTATTTACTCATAAATGCAAACTAGCTTTTTTTCCGAACTTTATCTTTTATTATTTTTACATGCTGCATTATGTTAACAACTTATCAATGGGTAAATCGCTAAATAGTTTTATACCGTAATTTATCAAAATGAGTTTTTGTTGAAGTAGAATTTATTTCACCTTTTATCTGTTCCAAATAGTATAAATAGGAGTAACAATATTATTAAGATATACAGTGTATTGTAAGACGTCCTAGTGTTAGTTGCAGTCATTGTATCACTTGTTTAATAGATTTGTCTGAAGAAGCCTGTATAGTTTCATTGGCAGTTTATTAGCAAGTTTCCCAAAAAACAAAACGGAGGAGTTTCTACGAACCTGGATTGCTGGAAGCTCAACGTAATTCATCTGGCAACCCTAGACAACAGTCAATTTCTTTTGTCGATCCGCGGACTTGCCATTAATTAATTGGTATTATGTATGTGAAGGAATTGAAAAGTATTTACATATTATTTTGATTAATTCTATTAAAGGGGTTTGTACAAAATTAAATATTTTGTTTCATATTGTAAATCGGGACCTTTTGATATGCAATCGGGATGCGGGATATAGGACCTAATATCGGTGACAGTCTCGACAAATCGGGACGGAAGGCATGACCGACCGACGTGTAGTAGACGCTAGACAGTGGGCGTGTTTTTTGTTAATAAAATAACACGCTCCAGAAAAAAACCGAACGGGCGGGGGAGGAAGGGGCGGTAAAGGACAGTTTTTGCCCTCCCAAAAATAAATACAGATCCGGTGCTGAATGCGATCGAGGGTTCTATTTGCACAAAATAACTTTAAATATTGCTAAAATAGTCTTTTTTAGTGGTTTGTGTTATCATTCTGTGATTTTTTTAATGAATGTGGTAAATTCAAAACAATACGACAAAGGAAAGGATTTCAATGTTTTTTTATCTGTTTGCTTTATTAGTCATAGCATATACTTTTATTTTTCAAATTTAAAAGAATGTAAAATTGATTTATCTGAATCCGATAAAATCTATGACAAACAGCAAAGTATTAGGTTCAATGCGGTTCGTCCAATAGGATTCGATTGTTACGATGTTTCCTTACTTAATGATTGGACATGGCACCTGCGGTCTCCCATTGATACCAGTTAAGTGGCAAAGTAGTCGAGTCAATGAAGCTGTAAAACAGGCAATCGTAGAAATTATTTAATAACAGCTCCGATTTTAATAATTTTTAATCATTATTTTAATTAGTCTATATTATTTAAAATCAGAATTCTTTTAGAGGGAGGAAATAATTATTTGTATTATTAAAACAATAAACAGGGCGCCTTAACTCTATTTATACACGAAATAACGTCGCCCCTGTATAAGTTACAAAAATTACCTTTAAATAAGATATGTTTATTTGGATACACTCTTTTTACTGGCAGTACCAGACATTTTATTGTCAAGGTTTTTTAAAGGAACACCCCGTATATTTTATCAAATTTTGACTCTATTAAATTCTACATCACAAATGTATAACACGCTATACGTCAATTATTGCTGGCTTTTAGGATATCAACAGTATGCTGCTATACTAATTAATTAGAAGTACAAAAAGAAAATAATATTTTGAAATTACTTAATCATTTTTGTCACTGTCAGAGTGATAAATAATATAATACCATGTAATTAATTACCTTCAATTGTAAGAACACTAAAAAATAAATTAACTATTCAGTTTATTTAAGATACATATTTATTTACTTAACCTAAAAACCGGTTATATTTGACGTATTTTTGATTTTTTAGTGCAAATAAGTAAATATATGCATAAAATAATCTAAATTGCTGACATAACTATTAGTAGTTCGTACA
Source organism: Listronotus bonariensis (assembly GCA_014170235.1). NCBI lineage: Eukaryota > Metazoa > Arthropoda > Insecta > Coleoptera > Curculionidae > Listronotus > Listronotus bonariensis. The sequence goes on along the minus strand of JACEGR010001536.1, from coordinate 64,292 downwards.
ATGCATGGTAATTAATTAGATGGTAATATATCTTTTGTCATTCTGACAGTGGCAGAATTATTAAAAATAATTAGAACCAAATAACATTTTTTTTTACTTTTAATCAATAAGTATATCAGCATACTGCTGATATCTCAAAAACCAGCGATAATTGACGTATAGTGTCTTTTACATTTTTAATGTAGAAATTAATACAGAATTAAAGTTTGTTTAAATATACAGGATGTTTCATTAAAAAACCCAATTGAGGATAAAGATAATTTTTATCCTCACCCAGTACTGTCAGCAAAAAAAATGTATCCGAATAAACATTTTTTATCCTTAATTTATTTTTGTATCTTGTACAGGGGCAAAGTAATTCACATAAGTGTATAAATACAGCTGGGACACCCTGTATATGTTATACAGGGTGAACCAGATTTTCGTGACAAATTTAGACAGTCAATAGGAAATATTTTTTTATAAAAAAATCTAAATAAACATATTTCCTAAATTGATTTGTTTATAAGATGCGGGATGTTAATAGTTAATTTTTTTTCGGCTTCTTTTTTCCTGAGTTACTTTGTTTACCTTTCCTTAACGTTTAAATTTTACATTGTCAAGTCAAAATGCCGTCCATTCTTTTCTGTCTGTTTGCAAATCCATATACAAAGTGAATAGCCACTTTTTCTCGATTTCAAAATTTAAAGGGCATTTTGACATTACTTAACACACTAACTGACAATGTAATTTTTAAACGTTAAGGAGAGGTAAAGGAAAAAGTATAAAAAAATAACACAGGGAAAAAAAGAAACTTAAAATAAATTAATTTTTAACCGGTATCTTGGAAATAAAGCAATTTAGAAAATATGTTTATTTAAATCATTTTTATAAAAAATCTTTTTATTTGACTGTCTAAGGTTGTCACAAAAAATCTGGCCCACCCTGTATACAGCGTGTCCAAAAACTTTGCCAATAAACTTCAAGGAGTAATTCTCCATTAAAAAAAAAAGAAAATATGAATATATATCTCTTAAGTCCTACCTTCGGAACTACACGGTGTTAAAATTGAAGAAAAATAATCGTTTTGTTATTATAACTTTTATTCTAGTTCAGATATTTTTTAAAAAATTTAGAGGGGTCTCCTGAGCATTAACAGACATTTTTGAGCATACAAAAAGAAATTGTTGTCGCCCGTGAGGGATTTACTGAAAATAATTAAAAAAATAGTACGCCACTGCATTTTCCTTAAAAAAATAATATTTCGGATTTTTAAACAAATTTGGTCTCTTTAATTCGATGTATGGTTTTTGTATAAAAGATAATTAACGTTTCTCGGCATGGTCAAATCGCTATTTATTTAGTACATAAATTAAGTCATAGTCACCTCAAGAGTACTTAGTTTGCCTTATTAACTAATATACAAATTAAAAGTTATTTTATTGACTAATCTTTTGCGTAGAATATTAATTTTGATTTAAATAATATATAAAGAAGGTGATATTATTTACTGTAAATTTAGATATTAGCGATATTAAATGACCAATATGACCATGCCAAGAAATGTTTTGTATTTACTTACTCAAAAACCGTACATCCAAATAAAAAATAATTAAGAAATTAATAAAAAAAAACAAAAGAATTTTTAATTTTAGGAAGACGCAGTGGCGTATATATATATTTTTCTAAAAAATATTTATCTTATATACTATACGGACGACTCCGGTAAATAATTATTGTTTTTTTAGGTTAAACAAAATTCTTTTGATGCTTAGAAGACCCCTCTAAAAATATTCGAACTGGTATAAAAGCTATGATAAAAAACGATTGTTTTTACCCTGTAGATCCGAAAGGAGGACTATTAGGACATATGTTTATAAAAAGTATTTTCTTATTTTTTGATAAAGAATCACCCTTAAAGTTTGTTGGGAAAGGTTTTGCATACCCTGTATTAACAAAATTTACAGTGGGTTCCAGAATAAGTGTTACACGAGGACAAATAGACCAAAAATTGGTCGCATGATCCAAAACTAATTAAAATAAAATTTTACTCTAATTTGTATAATACAGGGCAATTTATATCTTTCTCGATTCTAAAGATGTATATATTTATATACATCTTTAGAATCGTAATAAAAGTAAAAGTAAACATAAAAATGCAGTTTTATTACGTTAAAGGGAAAACGCACTAAAAAATACAGTCTACTCAATCCATTAAATCAAAAAATCACAAAGAATATAAATGAAAGAAGCAGTGTAAATAAAAACTTATATCGGATACTGAAAAAGCTACACCTAAACAAAAACGTTGAAAAAAAGTTACTTAAAAAGAGAATAGTCTCAAAATGTCAAAGTAGCAAATTTTTCCATACAAAGCCGGATATTTCCTATACTTTTTTTTTTTTATATAGTAAACAATAAGTGGTAGAACTGTGATTATTATTGTCAATTTCTCGATCATGTACTGTTCAACACTGTCCCAGGATAGGTGTTACAAGAGGACAAATAGACCAAACATTTTTAACTTTTTAAAAATCCTTAAAAAAAACTGGTCGCTTGGTCCAAAACTAATATACAAATTTTTACGCTCATTGGTATTATACAGGGTTATAAGTTATAACTAAAAATATAAAAAATGGCCAGGAGTAAAGTACCTTTATTTTAAAAATATGACAAAACTATATGGGTAAATGTTGCAGAGAGTTAAATATTATGTTCAAATTTTAAATTGAAAGAATTAAAAAAAAGTATGTTTCTCAATTTTTTACATTACGCACCAAAACTTTTTAAAATACTGAAAGGCGCGAATCTTAAAAATGATTAAGTTTTCTTTTAAATTTTGCCTTCTCTTGTAATATGCGTTATGTATGTTACTTTTATGCTTACACTTTTCCAAAATGTCGTTTTAAATTTCAAAAATTTCTAGTTCATTTCTACTTTTGTAACTCCTATTCCGGGACGCGTTGTATAATACTATTAGTTGTTGAATTGTTCACTATTAAAAAATAAATTTTAAGCCTATCCAAAAGAATCCTAATTAATATTCTAAAAAAGCGAAAATAAAAAAACATTTTAAATATGTCCGCACTACTTTGGTTTATGAAGTTGGTAAAGATGTGGCAATTCCAATTCACATAAAAGTTACAAAAATGGCATACAATTACTTTACTTAAATACTAATTCCACCATTATGTCTTTAAAATGAATAATAAAAAGAACCTATTTATTTTATCCGGTTTTTAAATAAGAGAAACATAAATCCAGTCTTTTATTAAAGAATTACTGTTGCGGATAAATCTAGATTTACAAATTTAGGAATGTTTAACAAAAACATTTTCGTTACTGCGCTAAAGAATATTGGAATTAGTAAACGTGGGTGTTTTTAAGGAATTTTGAAGTAAATTTTTGGCTGGCTGTAATAAAATTTATTGTGCGAGGTAAATATGAAAACGTTTTTATCTAAAACAAAAAAAAATACAATTTTACTTTTTTAAATTTTTTAACAAAATCTTCTGGTAATTTACCTTTCTTAATTTATGAAAAAATAGCCTAAAATAAAGAAATCTGTTTACATAGTTTATATACCAGATGTCCCAGTCCCCTATTCGCAAAAGTACTCACAATCAGATGCATTATATTAATACAAAAATACTTTTTCTTAAACTTTTTTTTTTTACCGAATTGATAATACGGTTTCTACTGTAACAACCAATTTGAAAGGATCGCTGGCAATGCGTGGAAAAGAGGCAGTTAAACGCGTGTAGAATACCAACTGGTAGAGATACAATAAATAATTTCGGCATTAACAAGGTTAATCACCGCACAGTGCGTGGAAATGTGGACAAAAATCACAATATTAAAATTTTTGTAACAACTTAAATGTACAATTTGTATAATAATGTGTCAAATGTATAATTATTAGCATAGCATTGTACCCTACTCAATTATTGATAACTATTTTAGTTCAATTAAAATGATACGATTTTTTTGATTTGATTGAAATCCCTATCTCTCAACGCACTTGCATCAGTTCCGCTTTGTTGTTACTGAGCAATATACCTTTTGACTCAGCTGAACGTGTATAGGTTTTTACTTGGCATTTATCGCATTATACTTTATTATTGTAGTTAAGGTTTGTTCTTTTTATTTCTAATAAGATAGTTTAGAATTTGTAGGTTTTTTAATTTTAATTTTAAAGTACAGTGTATTAACATAAGATAGCGGCATATGAGAAACTATTATATTTTATTTTTTTACAAAGAGAAGTTACTTCTTATAAATGGTTCTGCATGATTCAAAACTTAAAAGGCAATCATTAAGTATCAAATTGTATCAGTCATCTACGAAGTTGTGATTTTTAGTGTAAAAATAAAGTTCCTGTGTTTTGGATAAATTTTTAAAAATGTTATGAAAAATTAGATGGTTAGAACTAAAAATCATTTTTTATTTTTTTTACGGTATAATTTTAATTTTTAAATTGTGGATTTTATTAAAAAAACAAACTTTATAAAAATAATAATATAGCATAGCAATGTGATTTGTTTGCATATAAAAGGATTTTGTGCCCTTGGCATAATTAACCAAATTTTAATTATCCATGTGAAATGTAGCAAGAAATGATGTTTTTTTAATTTAAATAATTTTAATGGTTTGTAAATAATACTCAATGTTTAAAAAAGCTTTTTTGGATTTTTTTTGTTTTAATTTTTGATAAAAGGCAATAAGGATGGCATTTAGCCGAAAGCGCTCTGCCTGAGTTTATTAATTACAGTGCTTCCTGCTTTTACTTTTTAAACAAATCAATTTACAAAATTAATACTACAAAAAATAAAAATTGTTGCGTAGAAGCAAACATGTTAAGATGACTGCCGGGTGCCTTCTTAAAAAAAAATGAATGGAAAACGAGTCTTGTGCCACATTATTTTAAAGCTCCTGGCAAGTAGTTTATAGCCACAGAATAGGAATTTTATGCCTTCACATACTACAAAATGCCGAAACTTGAAAAGTACCTGAATAACCGATTTGGATGGCCATATTTTCGAAATTAAAAAGTTAGATATACCAAAATATTGTAGTGTTTTTTAGAGCTCTTTTAAATAATAATATTACTGATAACACAACAGCACAAAAAAATATTAGTTTTTCAAATGCAAAACCCTGTATCATATATTACCTTTAAAAGGCTTTAAGAAATACCATATTACATTAATAAAATTTTCTTAGTTTCAAAAATATGTGTATTCAAATTTGAAATTCGGGTAACTTTAGGGTTGTCACTATTTTGTAGTATAACTAAAGGTATTGACTTTATATTCTAGGGTTCTAAAGTACTTGTCAGGAGCTTTAAAATGATGTACTTTAAGATTTCCCTTTTAATTTGATTTTTTCTTTCAAGATGGCACCTAACAAACATCTTGAAAATTTCATCTGTCAATTTTCCTTTAAACTGCATTTTCTAAAGTTTGGTTTTTTAAAATGAAATTCTAAAAAAAATAAAAGGAAAAATATTACAGAAAAATGATAATTGGTTTCTTATATTTAAAATTTTTTATTTACTGTTAAATAATTTTAGTCTAAGCGTTACCTTAACATAGAATGTTATCATGCTGAAGGACTTCGGTCAAGGGCCATTTGGGAAACCAATAAAAAACGTAAATAAAATAAAAATATACTCTACAGACTGTACACGGATGGAGTTAACAAAAGGATAAATTGACCAAATATTTCCTTTTTCGAGCAAAAATCATTCTTTATTAAAAATTTTGCTTGCGTAGAAAATAGGATTCACGAAGAGAAAATGTTAATTTTGTATACAGGGTTCGCAAAAACTTAAAAAGCATGATTTTTCTCAGAGAGTAAACTACCTTTATTTTTTATTTTTAAGCAAAATGTCACTGGGAAAATATATTTAGAGTAATGTTTGTAATCGACCAAAACAATAATATACAATTTTATTGAACTAAAATAAAAAATAAAGGTACCCAAGCAACACAGAATCTTCTAATAAACGTTTAATTACGTATATACCACTAGTATATTTTTAGTTTATTTCTAACCTTTAATATAGGTTAAAATGTCCGCCTAATATAGGTGTAATAATATTGCAGTACTATCCAAATTTTAGACGTTGAAAGTATACGTTTATTTATAATATAAAATGAGCAATTAAAAAGCGGTTTCTAATAAACCCTATAAATTGGTATATAATATACAAAACTGTAACGTTTACTAAACACGTTAAAAAGTCTTAAATTTTATACGTTCATATTTAGACTAAATTTTACGTTAAAAAAGCCATATGAAATAAATCAAATATTGACGTATACGAAAAACGTTTATTTTGTATGTATAATATAGGTATATGTATTAGGTAATACATTCGTTTAGGCTTACTAAATCTAAAAAAATAATAATAAATAAAATAACAAATTCACAAATCAAAAGGACGCAACTGGTAACATTTAACACTGCACTCTAATAAATAAAAGTAATAAAAAACACAACAAAAACTGTATAGAACATAAAAAAACAGTTGAAACTTAAAAAATTCTAGAATCAAACATAATAATAGAGTCTTTCACGTTTTGGCATTACGGTATCGCTGTTTGGACAGTTTAAGCCAATCTTGGCATGCCTGTCCGATAGCTTTGTCTGTGAGTTCTCCGACAAATGCAACTCGCTGCACCTGGTCCTTACCTTGAAATGAAATTTTGACCGCTTCTGTAAAAAAAAAAGAAAAACCAAAGTCACTAAAAAGTACAGGTGATCTTAGTGTTTTTTGCATAATAAATTAATTGTTAGGGTAGATTAAAGATACGCCCAAACCAACGCGGGATGCGGGAACGGGACGGGGCGAAACGGATGCAGAACCTATTTCTACAGCGGGATATGAATATATTTACACCAACGCGTTGTGAATACATACATATATCCCGCTGTGGAAATAGGTCCCGCATCATAAAACAATACTCCCATATCCATGAGGAATATTTTGTGTCCAAATTCGTCCCGCTCCCGTCCCGTTCCCGCATTTTAAGGTCTTTATTGTAATTGATTGGTTTTGTTTGTATTATTTTTTAGGTCTGATGATGCTCTTAGAAGCGAAACACATGTCACCATTTAACGGTTAATTAGTAAAAAGTATTAAGACCGAGACTTTTGTTGTTTTCTTTTGATATGTTACCTATATCAGGTCTCTTTGAGAATATGGACGACTTCTTTCAACCCAAACATTTCTAAGAAAATTAAAAATAATACTAAAATAGTACACAATACACGTAAATTAAAGCGTATATATTAGACGTTTATAAATGGTTTATTAAAAACGTATAATAGACCATTAAATAACCAAGATATATTTCAATAATTTTTATTTTAGTGTACTAAAAATTAAAACAAAACAGAGGTGTAAGGTGTGACATTCACCTAATCCAAGTGTTTGAGCCATAATCATTCCTTATAAATAAGGTATAATAGGGGTTGAGAGATCAAAACGAAAATTTCCGCAACAGGTTCAGCGGCCATTTTTGCCGACTTCATCAAATAAAACATCAACAATTCTTATCTAATATTATATGTAATATGCATAACTATTGAATTGATATGAGCGCAATTAAAATAAAGGTAAAAAGTAGGTACTTACTTTATTAGCAATCGGAAAAACAATGCACTCCACAATATTTTACAACAAGAAACATGAAGCCGGCCAACGTTTTGTTTAGCGATCTTATAAGTCATTTCGAACTTCGAAGTGTCGAAGGTTAGTGACAAAGCCGAGGAGAAAAGCAACTGCCGCGCATCACGTGTCGTTATTGTAAGGCTGTTATTGGCTGTTATTGGAATAATGCCGAACGGATGAGTAAATTTTGTAGATTATTGGTACGTTTACTTTTAGGGAATTTTAGACAATATTATTTATATACAGCACAAAGTCAAATATTTGTAAATATTAACATCAAATTAAAATTATAAAAATATTATTACTAAACCAATGATATTGTCATAGGAGAATGATAATGATTTTAAAGCAATAATAGTTAGTTTTCTAATAAAAAATAATCTATAATAGACGTAGATTATGCTTTAGTTTCACACGTTGAAATTTCAGTAAATAGTAAGAAAAAAAAACGTTTTGAAAATACTCGAAAATAAGAGTGTTTCATGAGATTATCATTAATAGTTCCAAACTATAAACATATTTTTTGTGCATTTTTAAAACACGCACATAAATGACACCATAATATAAAGTAAAATATTTTTTAAAATTTTATATATTAAAAGATGATATGACATACGTTGAATATACGATTAAAATATGCACGTGTTTAAAAAATGTTTAATAGAGGTGTAATAAATATACCAAAACCAAAAATACACGACAATATCGTTTAATAAACGTTTATTAAACGAAAAGGCAAATTCTTGTGTTGCTTGGGTAGTTTACTCTTGGAGTAAAATCATGTTTTTTAGTTTTTACCAACCCTGTATACAAAATAAAATTCTTCCCTTTGTCAATATAATTTTTTTACAAGCAAAAATTTTTATAGGGAATAACTTTTTTCAAAAAATTTAATCTTTGGTCCTTTGGTCCATTTGTCCTCTTGTTACCTCCATCCGTGAACAGTCTGTATAATATGATTCACACACGAGAATACGCCTCTTTTCTTCTTTTACTTGTTACGTGCGCACAGCCAAAAACTCTATTCTCTAAAAAAACAAACGGGCGTATAACTTTTTAAAAAATGTTTTATTCTGATTCATAATTGTCTTGAAAATAAAATAAAAAATGAAAATATACAGGGTAGATCCAAAAGTTATTGAAAAACAAAAAATAAACGAAAACATTTCTGTACTCATATTATTTACACATTTTAAAATTATTTTTTTTTGCCGACTTCAAAACGAGGAGGTTCTTAATTTGCCTGCATGTTTTGTTTTTGTATGTTGTGCGATAACTCCGGCGTTTGTATACCGATTTTATTATTTTTTTAATTTAAAAGAGTAGACGTCCGCGGTGGTTCCATAAAAAAGCCAACTCCAATAATAAAGAGGCGCATTCAGCATCGACAACCTTGGGGCAAAATTAACCTTTCTACCGAACTAAAAGAGGTACCTACTGGTAGTGTTTTTTAGACTATAGTAAAAATCACAAGCACATGTAATTTAATTGGTTGAAAGCGCTTTACACGGTTATGCAAAACTGTCACATTGGAGAGGTCATGGTTATGGTGTTAAGTTAAATCTTTTTTTTAATTTGCTTTTTAATTAGATTTAAACCAATCAAATTACACGTGCTTGTGCTTTTCACTGTAGTCTGTGTTTTTAGTGTATTTTTACCGATTTAATAGTAATAAAAATAAACTAAAAAGCGAAAAATAAACAGTTTTTTAAAAAATTAAAGCGACAAGCAAAAATAAAACTCACTTAAAAGTAAAAAATAATAAAAAAAGAAGTCTGGTAATAACATTACACATGTGCTAAACTATATAAAGGTATAACCTTAAAAAACAAAAGCCTTTTATACTTTAATGGCATAATATGGTATAACTTGACTAAATTTTTTATTTTTACTTTTTAGCGGCTGTTATTATTGTTTTGAAGTCGGTTTAATTTTTTTTACTGTTTATTGTTTTGATCGGATGACAAGCTAAGTGTTTTAGCAACAAATCTTTTTTAATATACCTTATATTCTAGAAGCTATGAATTGTCTAAAAGATTCGTTAATATCCGATACTGTTTTAACATTTTACTTTAATAAGCTTTTTTGCTTTGAAAGTGGCATCTTAATCCTACATTAGGCATATAATTATTTACTGTATATTAAAATGTTTTTTAATAAAAGAACCTAATAAGCAATGCTTTTAGCCTAAGGTAAATATCGCCTATCTTGGGTCACTTAAAAAACTTATTTCTAACATTTAATTTTTTATGTTTATTTACTTTTTATATTAAATTAATATATTATTTATTATATTATATTATTTATTATATTATATTATTTATTAAATAAATTGAATTTTCTGTATTATACTAATTTAAAAAAAGCTAAAACACCGCTGATTTATTATCGTAAAATTTAACAAAAAGGAACTGCTGACTAATAAAAGTTAATTTTATTCGTTTGCTCGGCTCTCGTTTAAATGATAAGAACCATATTTTAATTTTCAAGGAAACTTTTCCAAGTACTCCTTGATTATGAAGGTAATTTATATAAATTGTCATACTAACCGAAAATAATTTAAATTTAAAATTTGTATTAACTTATAAATAATTTGCCACGTAAAGGGTATAAAAATTTACTAATTTAAACTAGCTATGCTTCCCGGCTTCGCTCGGGAGTTGATATGAGACCCAAATAACCGTTGTTCTGAATGAAGTTCAAATACTCGACAACAGATGGCGCCACTACACTTAATTTCCAAGTTGAAGGGTTGGAAGAGTCCGTATATCTTTAAAAATACGCCCTTTAGGGTAGAACGGGAACTTTCTTGTTCGAGGGGGATAAAGGACTATTACATTGTATAGTCCCTTTATCGTATCGGGACTCCTTTTCAAGTTTTATCGGCACGCACATTTTATCAACTTAGTTTTATTATATATTGAATTATACGGTATTTCGTTCACTACAAAATAAATTTAATTAATTTTATAGCGTCAACAACACGTGGTTATTATGCTGTTAAAATGTAGCTTATATGACACGTTCGTGATTTACCATAGCAGCGCCATCTATTGATTACTTACTCAACCCAGTCGAACAGACAAATAATTAGCAATAAATTAAAATTGCGACTATAATTTGAGATTTAAACTATCCTATCTCTCAAGTTGGATCGAACTGCACATGGTGTGAGAATTTTATTATAATCGGTTAAGTGGTTTAGGAGTCCATTGAGGACAAACATTGTGACGCGAGATTTATATATATTAAGAAGATGTGAAAAAATTATATGTGTATGAAGTATGTAAATATTTTTTTGTAATAAACAACTATAAATGTATTCTTGTTTTTATGCAATAAAAGTTGCCAAAAAAATAATATAAAAAATGATTAATATTAAGAACATGATAAGTCTCTTAAAAATAAAAACGTTAGAACACACGTATGTATACTCGTTTTTTTTATTTGCAAATAATACAACCTTTTTATATTTTAATAAATACCGGTATTATTTCAACCCCTAAATTGACTGAAACTGTTTTATTTAGATTTTGTTATAATTTATAGAAATTCAAAATCTCCTAAACAAAACAAAAAAAGTAATAAAGATAATTTTAGTCAATCTACATGGTTTAGTTTATGTTGTGGTTCTAAATTAAACTACAACAATATAAATTACATTTATTTTTAATTCTGTAAATTGGAAAATATCATGACAACTTTTAAATTCTAAAACTGACAACTTCAAACTATCTAACATGAACTGGTCATTCAGGTAAAACGTGATAAGGGAAGGTGTGTGATCTATAACATTTCTCCCTTTCTTTTTTAAACATAGTCCACTAAATACGAGGGTTTTTTCGTACTCTGGTTGGTCGTGATGGCTCAAAACTAGTGTCGATTATAACGGATTCTTCAATGTGCATAGGTTTTTCTGAACAACTTACTGAGCCTTCTTCAGCATTATTTATTTCTGGAAATTTTTCATCATCATCATCAGCATGATGTAAGATATCTTCAAAATCTGACTCATCGTCTTGAGGTGAAATCGTGTTTTGTGGTAAGTCATTTGGATTAAACACTTTTTCTGAATTTATTATTTGTGGTAAACTTGTACTTGACGTCTTAGGTATGTCAAATTCATCTAATAGTATATTTAGCAAAGGTTGACATTGTGGAGCAATAACATACCTTTTCTTTATTTGGTTATAATGTAGTCTTTTAACAAACTTTTGATTGTTATGAAATACTAAAACACTGTACATTACATTTCCAATAGGTTCTAGTATTTTTCCTGGAGTCCAATAAAATCTGTTGTTTCTATAAATTTTGACATAAACCATGTCGTTTTCTTGATAATTGTTGATAATTCTATTTATATGTACATTTTGAACAGGTAAAAGTAAATCTAGTGGAATTCTCATTTTCCTTCCCAACATATGTTCTGCAGGTGATTTTTCTTCTGGTGAATTTTTATTTGGAGTCGATCTGTAAACTCGTAAAAATGTATTGATACCTTGTCCTTGACTATACTTAATGACTATTCGATTACCAAACATGAGACAGCCTTTCGTAATAGATAAAGAATCTCTTCTGTAGTAGAAATTAAGTACATTATCATCAATACTTTTTTACCCTCTGGCCAACCGTGTTCGACATAATTAATGACTTTTAAATATGTTGGGTTTCTTTGAGTTTCCTGATAAATCATTTTAAAACTAATTGGTAGTTCTGCAATTATTTCATCAAAAATTTGAGAAATATCTGATTCAATGTCTATTTGAGCAATAACAAAATCTTCATCGCTTGAATACGTTGGATTTACTAATCTTGATAAAACGTCTGCATGTCCAAAATCTGTTGTTTTTATATACTCAATTTTGAAGTCATATGCTCTGAGGATTAAAGCCCATCTCTGTAATCTATTTGCTGTGTGAACTGGGATTCCTTTCTTGGAACCAAAAATTGTAAGTAGTGGTTTATGATCCGTTTGTAGTGTAAAACTTCTACCGTATAACATTCGATGAAATTTTTTAACAGCAAAAATCAATGCTAATGCTTCTTTCTCTACTTGACTGTATCTTTTTTCAGTGTCTGTTAAAGTTCGTGATGCATGCCATATAGGCTTAATTGAACCATCTTTAAATCTGTGTAAAATGCAGGCTCCTATACCAGTAATGCTTGCATCGCCAGCTACAATTATTTCATACTTTGGATTGTAATTAGTGAGACTAATGTCTGATTGTAAAATTTCTTTGAATTTGTCAAAAGATGATTGACATTGTGCTGTCCATGAAAATTTAGCATTTTTCTTAAGTAATTGGTTAAGTGGGTGCCGTAGAATATGCATATCTTTTATAAATTTTCCATAGTAATTAATTGCGCCTAGGTAGGAACGTAGCGTGGTAATATCATGAGGTGGTGGCATGTTTCTAATGGCCTGTGTTTTTTCATGATCTGGTTTTATACCGTTTTCACTTAAAATATAACCTAAATATTTTATTTCTTTGACATTAAATTTGCATTTTTGTAACTTTAAGTGGAAACCAAATTCTTCGATGCGCTTTAGAACAAGATGCAAATTTTGGGCATGTTCGGCCTCGGATTTACCAGAAATTAATATATCATCAATGTAGGCTGTAGTTCCTGGAAGACCTGACAACATTGTATCCATAATTTGTTGAAAAATGGATGGTGCTACTTTGATTCCAAATGGCATTCTGTTATACTGGAATAACCCATGATGTGTGTTAATTGTTAAAAATTTTCTTGAATTTTCGTTTATTTCGATTTGAAGGAAAGCATCCGACAGATCAATGATGCTAAAAATTTTAGCATTTTGTAATTTTGAGAAAATGTCTTCGACCGTTGGTAATGGATAATGGTGTGAAAGAAGTGCGTCGTTGAGGCCAGTTGAGTAATCACCACAAATTCTTACATCACCGTTTGATTTCTTGGTAATAACAATGGGTGCTGCCCAATCAGAATATTCAACGGGGAAATTATATTTAATTGCTGCAATCGTTGAAGTTCTTTATCAACTTTATCCATAACTGAGTAAGCAACAGGTCGTTTTGCTTTAAAAATAGGAATACTTTTTCCTTTAACGTGTAAATCCACTTTAGTTTTGATACAATGTCCTAGTTTTTCTTGAAAAACTTTTGGAAACATTTTTTAAGTGATTCTGCATCACTTGGTAGTGCTTTTGAATCAACACTATTACAAACTGAATTTATTGGTACATCCCATAGTTTAAATTTTGTTATCCAATCTATTCCCAATAAATTTAGGTTATTAATTGGAGTAACAAAACATTTGCCTTCAAAATTTTTCTGATTAAAAACCATTGTGCAGTAAAATTCCGATTCCAAACTTAGTTTATCACCTGAGGCACTCTTGGCTGCATGATTGGTTGTTTGACATACTGGTTTTCCAATTTTTGACCAAGTATTTTTGGAAATGACTGTGATATCTGAAGCTGTATCAATTTGTAGTTTAACAGGAATATTATTAATCTTAACTTTTAAATATTTTCTTTCAGGATGTGAACCAATTTGATTTACGTCATAAATGGCTTGAGATCTTTCATTTCTTTGGTTATATTTTTTTCTGTTGCTGGATTCACAATACCCGAATTTATGACCTTTTTCACCACATTTTTCACATACAAGTTCTTTAAAAGGGCAAAACTTTGCGTAGTGGAAATCACCGCAATACCAGCATGCAGATTTTGGAATTTTTGAACATTTTTTTGTATTTATAAACGAGTGTCCTTGTTGATCAGTGTGCTTATTTTCAAATCTGAAGTTGACATGATTACTGTTTTGACGTTTTGAGATTCTATTGTCATATTGGTTATTTTTGTGTGTTGATATTTTGTTGATACTGTCATGTTTGTTGTTATTTTCTATCATGTTTGAGTCATGCTTTAAATTCAGAAATCTGTTGCACTCCGCTACAAGTTTTTCCAACGTTTGTGATTCAGTAGTATTGGAATCTAGTTTAGATAAAATTTTTGTACGTATATCATGATCTTCGCTACATTTTAAACCGCAAGTAAAAATAAGGCATTTAAACTCATCCGAAGATATTTGGTTGATTTTAAATTCTTCACATAGTTTGTTTACTTTTGCTGCAAAGGTAACAAAATCTTCAGATTCATTTTTAGTTAACTGCATACATTGATATCTTAAATGAAAAATTGATTGTTTCTTACCAAACATATTTGTTAATTTTATTTTTGTTTCATCAAAACTAAATTCTTTACTTTCCTTAGGTAATATAAAATTTGTATATTTTTCATGGCATCCAGTGTCCAATTTTCTAAGTAAAAGCCTGACTTTTGCGGAATCTGAAATGCTTTTTGCATCTTCCATAAAAAGGCTTTCATACCTTTTATACCATGCTTCGAATGTGTCTCCATTTTCTGGATCATAATGAAATTCTTTTATGCTGTTTCCCAAAATATCCATCCGAAATTCTTCATTGTTTTGATTTGAGTTTGTGCTATGTGTTCCAAAATATTTTGCAAAATTTGAAAACATTTCTTGTTGACTTTTTAGGATTTCTTGCTGTGCTTTCATGAAGTTGTTCAAAGTTTCGGCCATTTGTTCCGAATTCATAACGACTGCGCCAAATTGTTGTGGTTCTAAATTAAACTACAACAATATAAATTACATTTATTTTTAATTCTGTAAATTGGAAAATATCATGACAACTTTTAAATTCTAAAACTGACAACTTCAAACTATCTAACATGAACTGGTCATTCAGGTAAAACGTGATAAGGGAAGGTGTGTGATCTATAACAGTTTATATTGTAATAACCCAGATTTAATTTTTATTAGTCGAATAATTTAAAAAATTTGGAAAATAAATATACAATAAAGATATCTAGATATACTGAAAGAAAAAAATTCGGGACTTAATTATTTTTTGCCATAAAAATAATTTCGGTCATTTGGAGTAGCTCCAAGGGAGGAATTAGCAAAGTTTTTTTTTTAATGGAAATGGAGGACATGTAGCATCACAGTGCGGTTTAATGATTTTGGCTTGTAAGTCTGGAACGGCTGAGCAAAAGTCACCTTAAGTAGATAATAAAGATACCCTTAAAACGAGGTGCTACATGACTTCCAAAAAAAATGCTGGTGCTTCCTTGATATAGACCATTTGACGAAAACTATTTTAATGCCACAAAATAGTTTAAGTGACACGCTTTTACACAAATTTTACCCGATCTTGATATTTATTCTTATTTTAAAGATAAAGAGGTAGAGTGGACTTTTAGTATTCTTTCCTTACTGTATATAATACTGATACCTAATTATTACCCCAATTCGCAAATCTTGTAACTTTAGAATTAATCAAAGTCAAGCTTTTTACACCATTTAGTAAGTTAAAAAAACTAACGTTACCCGAAATCCTCATACCTCCAGTTATACTAAACAGACCAAGAAATGAACGTGATCACCCTATTTTTTTGTCTAAATTAAAGGGCCCATAACCTTTTTATAAATTTTAACCACATTTTGAATTTTTTTATATCTTGGATCTTATTTTTTTGTCTCTAAGCTGTAGCTAACTCTTTAAACGTTGCTACGATCACGTCATAAAGAAATTAAAGAAAGTTATTAAAAGTGGAGCTATTTGCCAATTTTTCCTTACAAGTTATGATATTTTTACTTGGAACAGCCGAAAAACCATTAAAATAGGGACTATTGTACCCAATAAGGATAGCAATGTTTATTAATTAAGCATTTATATGCATTTAAATAAAAACGCATTATACGGGTTGTTTAAAAATTAGGTAGAAAAATTAGGAAGGGCACTGAGCAGCTGCAAATTTTATAATAATTTCTGAGTGCTAAATCTATAAAATTAAAAAATATTTTGTGTTTACTACATGGGTGTACTAACTAAATCAGTGTCTCAGGACTGTTTTGCAATTGCTATTAAAAGTTAGACATTAAAAAAAATACGAAGAGTTATTCAAAAGTGCATTTTTACCAATATATTTTCACAACAAAAAAACACCTTTAATTCGTTATTAACCTGCAAAATGCCACAAATTGTACATTTAGCATCAATATTATTAAATATAAATTTAATATATAAAAGACTATTTAATTTAGAACCAAGACAAAACCTTAAAATAAGGACCATGTTAAAATAATAAGAATAAAAACAATTAAAAAAATACAACGTTTAAAAATTAATTCGAACAAATTTTAAGAATTTTTAAAGAATGTTTTCTTATTGCGGCAAAAATGAGCTAGTTTTATGAAAAAACAATATATATGTAAACATAGGCCCAGAAATGCATTGTCTGCAAGATACAAGGAGTTTTTTTAAAAAATAGTAATTTAATAATATGCTAAATATTCTTTAACCGATTTTAATAAAAATTGGCAGTATGATTTATTGTCTTAATAAAATAATTAAGCTTTAACTTAATTCAACTTATTTAGTCCATTGGTGTTTCGAGCGGCACCTAAACGAATATTTCTAATAAAAAGATGTACGCCACTGGGTTTTATACAGCGTGTCTACCTAACTTCGCACTATATGACAAACTTTTTTATAATAAATTTTACGAAAAAAGTTATTCCTAATCAAAAATTCTGCATGGTCTAAAATTCAAAATGCAATCATCAAATATTAATTTTTTGAAGTGGTATACGAGGTACATCAAAAATATGAATTTTGCTTAGGAGGAAAGTACCTTTATTCTTCATATTAGGGAAAATTTTTATAAAGAAAAATATTTAGGATTAAAAATAACATTTTAATATGCAAGCTTGTTTATTTTTAAGAAAAACTTTTTTAATTTTTTTATGCGGTAATGCATGGTGAAAATTTAAGTTGGTATATTAGTGCATACTTATTTTAAAATATAATATGTAAAGAAAGCTTAAAAACTGTCAAAACAGCGAAATGTCACAGCATATTTAAATGTTATTTTTAATCCTAAACATCCTTTTCTAATAACATTTTTTGATATTATTAAAAATAGAGCTACTCTCCTTACCACTTACCACTTACCACTGTAGATTTGGGACTCATAAATTCTTATAAAATTAGTAAACTTCTATATTGCGTTCGTTTACTTTAGTGCATTTAGTATTGCTATCCTTTGAGCATATTAGTCCCCATTTTAATGGTTTTTCGACTAAGTGAAAGTATCTAAAACTATATAAAAAAATTGGCAAAAACTCTTTTAAACAACCCTTTGTAACTATTTTAATAATTAGCTTTTTATCAAAATTGCAAAAATATTTCGAGGTAATAAAACAGTTAATACACTTATGTCGTAAAAGCAAAATATTCTTCAATTTTGTAAAACTGAATTAACTTTGATTATCGTCAAAAATGTAACTTGCTTATTTACCTCTCTGTATAACGTAGTCCTAGCAATGTTTTAAGAATTAGCCAAAAGCAGCCTTACGCCAATAAAATTTGCTGTAACAATATAAAAATAAATTAAAAATCTATTAATAAATAATTAATAGTTTAAAAAACTAAAAAACACGGTTTTATATGCAACCGAACTAAAAATTAGAAAATAATTTTTCATTAAAAAAATATTGTCATTTCATAGTAAAAAGCGTGGGGTGCATTTTACTATTTTTTCATAACTTTTCCATCATAGATATTTGCAAATATAATAATTATAACATTTAATATTTTTATCACCCCACGCTTTTTACTATGAAATGACAATATTTTTTTAATGAAAAATTATTTTCTAATTTTTAGTTCGGTTGCATATAAAAGCGTGTTTTTTTAGTTTTTTAAACTATTAATTATTTTTCATTTTTAGTTTCTGCTACTCTTGACAAAATGGCGAAAAAATTTTTAATGAACAAGAGTGGCAAATTTTAAAATTTTTCCAACAGATTGCAACTCACTAAAAATTTCTTCTTCATTAAGTAGCAAAGTTTGAAATTTTGCCAACAGATGGCAATCCAGGCAATGTTTGGACCGTTGCCAATATATTGCAACCCACTAAAAAATTTCTTCTTCATTTAATAGCAAAGTTTGAAATGTTGCCAACAGGTGGCAACCTAGGTGTTGTTTTTATATTTTTATAATATAAAGGAAAATTTTTTTCCTGGCGATCCAAAAAAAGAATGTTAATTTTTATTAATTGCACATTATGTATTATGTATACATTACACATAATGTAATTTTTATTATGGAATTTTTGAACTCATGGTGCAACTAACCCTATATTTTTATTGTTCATAAAAATTGAACACCCATGGTGCAACTAACCAAATTGTGTAAAAACTAAAAAATTTCTTCTTCATTTAATAGCAAAGTTTGAAATGTTGCCAACAGATGGCATCCTAGGTGTTGTTTTTATAATATAATGGAATTTTTTTCCTGGCGATTCAAAAAAGATAACGGGATACTGTTTTTAAATTATTGCATCTTCATCGGTCCTTGACACGTGTGCAAAGTTTCAAAGAAATCGAATAGCTGGAAGTTGGTTAAAATTAGGCTCAAAGATTCCGTTACATAGATAGATAGATAGATAGATAGTTACAACCCAAGTTAATAAAAGCGTGTTAAAAAAATATGGACCGTTGAATTTAGACAAAAAAACAGGGTGGTCAGGTTCATTTGTTGACCGGTTTAGTATAACTACTTACCTACTTACTTACCTAATGTAATTTATTGCACCATTAAATACAAAAATATATAACAGTACAAATGGCTATTGACCAAAGTCCTTGGTATAACTATTAGGTAACAATTAATAAAATATTTAGCATTCTAAATCAACGGCCTAAGAAAGAGTTTTTTTATCCCCTGTGAAACTTTCGACTATAGAATCGTTAACATCAAAAACAGATTACAGGTTTAGAGGCGCAAAAAAAACGCACAAAAGTTGTTGCTAATTGTAATTATTGGAAAAGTTACAGAAACTATGTAACAACCTTTGACTTTGGGTATTAATTTATTTATTATATACCAGACGACCTGTGCCCACTTCGTTGGGCGGTAACTATATTTTTCCGCTGACTTGATATACATATTTTGCCATTATTTTTTTCTGAAATTTTTGTTTGATCATTTTAAAATATAGCCTATAGCACTACTAAATGATGTAGCTTTGTGATTGTAAAACAATTTTTTACAAACAAATATCAAAGTTACAAACTTTACTTTTTTATATTATAAAAAAACACTTGTAAAAACAAACCAGGTTAAAATAAGTCACAATAAATATTAAAAAAGGACATAATTACTTTGTACGATTAAAGATTTTATCAATTTTCTTTGTAAACAAAAAAAAATTATTATTAAAATTTTACTTCTTCTTAGATTTCGATGACAGTCATGTAATACTGCATAGCTATTTCATTGATCAGACACCAGAATTAAACTTAAAGTTTAAAACATGTAATAAAAGAATCGTTTTAGGGTAAATATTTAACTATATATTTAACCTTAACTTCGTTTGCTACCTTTAACCCCATATTATTTACATAGGCAAACGAAAACTTGAACAGCTCTGTCTTTAACCTACATTATGATTTTCTATTAAATTTATCTACCGTATTTGCTTCAACTCTAATAATTTCTTAAGTTTTTGGGTTTCTGTTTAAGAGTTGATGTTATTTTAGGACTTCTCTTTGCGAAAACAATTTCTAGGATCATTTTTAATTGTAGAATAACATTTTCTTATGACCCAAAAAACTTTCTTTTAAAACGAAGTAGACAAGGCTTTTGTTCTTGGTCCTTTAATCTATCGTATTTTTGGTGCTGCTATATTAAACTAAGCTCTGTTTTTTTAACCTATAATTATTATTAATATTCTTAAATTAAATGATAAAGATTATTTAGCTTAAATAATTTAAGTATATTGTGGGCTTAATTACATAGTTTAGAAAATAATTAAACTTCGCGGCTCTTAAATTATTGATATAATTGATAAAATGATTAATAATAAAGTATTTGTTTAAATGTGGTAGACAATGCTTTTTTATTAGTAATAGTAATAGTCTTAGATCCGGCTATATAAATGGACCCCTTATCCGTTTTTCTGATTAATTTTTTTAACAATAAAAGTTATTAATAAATAAATTCCCGGGTGGTTGGCAAACCATATCCCTAATAAAGTGTTATAATTAGGATTTTCGACATGATTACCGTTACAAGTTTGTTTTTTTAAATTTTATGTAGATAATGCCGCAACAGGGTTGGCTTCCTTTTTTGGGCACAATAGCTGCCAAACAGATGTAAACAAGTAACTTAAGGGTATAAATTTATTGTTATTTGTTTTTCAATAAAATTACGTAATGGTAGGGGAGCCCACGATGCTAAATTGGGATTTACTTGAGCGTTATAGAGAGCTATTGGATTGCAAAGTTTAGATGATAAGAAGAAAAAAATATTATATAATGTATACCTTTTCATTGATGGGGAAGCGGCTATAGATTTTTAAATATGTTAAAAAAATACTATTATTATTTCGACTTGTGTAAATCGTTCAAGTCGTATCGTTTTATATATTTTTAGGTATCCCTAAATTATTTTCTTAAAAATTAGCCACGTTCGAAAATGCTTATCAAACGTTTTTTGTAGCTCTCTGTTTCCTTTACGTCACTCTCATATTGTCAGATTAGTGGAATATACACTTTTTAGCATGTAATTAACTCACCCTATCTTAATCTGATTATTATATTTTTGTTTCTTATGATTGGCCCTGTATACGGAGCTCATATTTGGTGGAGATACTTAACCGGGTACAAGGTATCCTTCGGTATATTAATCTGCAGCGCTGTAGTAAATCCCGAAATCTCTTTTGGGCTCCCCTACCATAACTCAACCGACAAACTTTAAGGGTAATTCTACAATGAAAATTAGAAAAAAAAATTCATATAAATATACCTACTGGCTTAGTAAAAAGTACCGCAACTTTTAAATATTTTAAAAACCGCTTCAACTTTATTTACCAAATTTGGTTTCTGAGGTGTTTTAGACATGTAAAATTAAATAGTGATATCGGCACTGTTGACAGATTTCCCAGTTTTGTCCTACACGTATTTTTTCAGTTTTTAATGGAATCCCCCATTTAGTTTTATACTTATTCTTAAACGTTTGTCCGTACTCGCTTTATTTCTAAAAGTGTTTCAAAAAACGTCTGTATTTTTAAATATCTTAAAAATACTTTGACACACATTGAAACCAATATAAAAAAGTAGTCGTAGATAACATTATATAAAAAACAAAAATTAAAAATATTTTATTATCTGTCCTTGGACCCAATAATTTTAATTTAGGTAGAGCTTCATAAAAGCCATATTACACTTAATAAATGTACCAAATTTTAACCAATTTGAATAAACAGTTTGTAAAATATTTATATAGTACCAACTTTTTTAAAAACTTTAATATAGTATTTCAAAAATAATAGTATTTCAAAAATAAAGGGAGTACGAACATACGTTTATAGCAAAATTTTATATAAAACGACATAGAATATAACTGTCTAAAGTTTGATATCGTAGTTAGGAAACACCCTATATTTAAAGAAAAAACCCACAAGAAGTTTCTACAAGATCCTAGTCCAGAAAACCGACAGGCCAGCATTGAAGCAAGAAACCACTACCACCAAACAATCGCAGAAGCCAAAGACTCCTTTGATAACCGTATAAAAATTTTTAAGTCCCTCTTACCCTGCTTAAGACACCCACGGTACGTTAGTATTTAGGCTCTAAGCCTTCGTGGATTGTCCAAAGATAAAAAAAACCTATCCTAAAACAATCTAAGTGAATGTTAAAACTGGTAAAAAAATTAACTCTATTTTTGTGTATATTATTTTTACATTTAAAATGCAACCAAATTTTACAACTAATGCATTGGATAATTATTTCCTTAACAAATTTATTTTCACCAACTTTACAGTATCAGCCGTATATTTTAGATAAAACCGGTCTAATTTTTCCCGGCTAAATATATATTTTTTTCATTTGGTTTTAATTTGGAAGTTTCAACTTGTGTTTAGTTCATTTTTGTATGACGAACTAATAAGTTCTTCACCATCTTCCCTAAAATTGACCGGTCCAATAAACGATACGGTTGCTGGTTTAATTTAGGAGATTCGGTACTAAAAGTGGAGAGAGCTATGTTTCAGAAACAAAAACTTACCCCAATGTATAGGTGATATCGCTCATTCAAAAAGAAAAACAACTTTGTTTCGAAAAAAAATTAGATTACACTTTAGCTTTTAGTTTTAAACCGTATATTTAAAAGTTTTCAAATTATAAACAAAGATAATGGATAAGTACTGTTTTAAATTATGTAAGTATCAAGTAATTCCCTTTACACATGAGACGTACGAACCCCTACGCCTGACAAAATGTTTTGCATTGTAATGTAACCTAACGCGTACGTACCTACCCTGCCTTCCTGTAAAAGGTTACATTCATTTTAATGCATCAGGCGTAGGGCATAGGGCGTAGGGAGTTCATACGTCTCGTAACGGAATTAAGGGTTTTGGAGTTAATTTACCAAAATAACAAAATTACGAATTTTTTGAGTTGTGTCACTTTTCTTCCAAATGACCGATATTATATTCATAATAAAATAATTTACATTCGTAGCTCTAAGGCTACTTGCTAACTTAATAAATCTAAAAGATAATTTTACGTGAAGGGTAAGTGCCAAAAATTTAGTATTTAAACCTTACAAAACACAAAATCGGTAATATTTTCTTATCAGCCATTAACAATGTGTGTGTGTAAGTCAAATATAAAACTTGTTTTGGCATATACTTTTAAAGACCACTCTAATAATAAGACAGGTCCCCAAATAAAAAACAGTCTGTGCTGGGTATCGTACAAAGATTTTCTCACTTATTTTTTTCCCGCTGAACACAAATCTGAATTTAGAACTAGAAGTCAAACTTTGCTGGTGCAAGAGGGTACTAGCAATTTTCCTTAAAATAAAAAACGGACTTATGTAGCACTTCACTTTAAATGCTCTTTGATTCTATACTCAACCTCACTTTGTTTTTATAAATAAGCTTAGCCGTTCCAAACTTAGAACGACTTAAAATTTGGCTCAAATATGTACTCTAAAAACAGTTTCATTTTAATGATATTGGCTTGTAATTCTGGAACGGCTGGGCCGATTATCAAGAACAAAGTGGCGTTCAGTAGAGCAGAAATAGGCTTTTAAAGCGAGGTCCTACATAATCCTTTTTTTTAGAAAAAAATTGCTAGTGGACCCTTTGCACCAAAAATCTGTTTTTTTCCAGTTTGACCCCTAGTTTTGAATTTAGATTGTTGAGAAAAATAATATGTAAGAAAATCTTTGTCCGATACCCAGCACAAACCCCTTTTTTATTTTGTGGATATAAAGGGTCTTTCAATTGTGATAGTTTTTACATAGTTATTTCTCGGTTTTTAATCCATATTTTTTAAAAATTAAGTATCGTGTGCAGTTTTATGATGCAGCATCTGACTTCTCTCGATCGGTAGGAAGTAATAAAAACATATCACCAAAGTGGTAGCTCAGTTGTAGCTTTTCGAGAAATGGGTCGCCATCATAGGTACTCAGTTTATACTCCGCACTGCGGAAGAGTGTAAACGTAAGTCAACTTTACCGTCAAAGTCACTTTTGAACCTTTTCCACAGTGCCCTGAGCCGAGTACGAATGATGGCGACCCAATTCTTGTGTTAATAAACGTTGAGTAGCCACAACTGAGCTACCACTTTGGTAATATTTTTTTATTACTTCAAACCGATTGAGAGCTATCAGACGCTGCATCATAAAACTGCACACTATACTTAATACAGTAATACCCAAAAATTTAAAAAATATTGATTAGAAACTGAGAAATCTCTATTTGAAAAACTATTACTCTTTTGAAAGACCCTTGATAATATAGACAACTTTACCCTATTTGTTCTAAAATTTTTCCCGTTTAAATATGACAAAATGTAGTCGTGTACCTTGTATATAAAATAAATTTTTATATTAAATGTTTTCTAATGATAACCTTGCCCCTATATCGCCATTACAAAAATTATTTTCTTCATTATTCATTTATTCGCGTGTTTATCCCCAAAAAGTAACAAATAATTTGCTTGCCTAAAATAAACAGCAGGGGTATTTAATAACTTGGGGCTTCTTCGGTGACCGAAATTAATACTGACCAAGAACTGGCTTTGCCAAGTGATTAATTAAGGGTTTCCGTCTTTTTTCCCGGCCAGTTTTACGTTACGCCCTGAAAAATCATTTCCAAGGAAAGTTTGTGTCGTTTAAAAGTCATTTATCATGCAGAAGCACCGTGACCGTGCTCGTTAAAAAAATTCTTTTACGCTAAAAACGAACACTTTTCGATTTTAAAAAAACGAAAATATTTTTTGTTCTTTAAAATATTGGTCAGAAATAATTGTATGTTATTATGTACTGGGTGTTAAGTTATTATTTAAGACCCGTTTAAATTTTTAATTTTTTAATTTACAAAATAAATCATAATATTAGTTTGTTGAGTTGATTATTTAATTCTTGAAACACTTATCAGATTCTTAATATAGCTTTAGATAGAATACAGAATACAAGAAAAAAAAATTAGATCAACCGATCTTTTAAAACGCATAAAAAACTACTAATTTATTATAAATGAAATCTATCTTTATTAGCTTTCGTAAATATGGCCATGTAAATTTCAATTAAGTACAGGATGACCGACTATATTTTGAGCCATTTTGATCGCAAATAACTTTTGAACAAATAATGTTATCAATATGTGGTTTTCTCAAAAAGCCTTACATTTTGTAATTTTTTTATTATATCCTTGCCCTTTGGTTTTGAGATTCCCTTAACACAAAAACAAAATAGCCGATTTTTCGATATACGGCAACTTGGTTATTTTAAAAGAAACACTATGTATATTTTTAAACCATCTTAAAATTTTATTTAATCTTCTCCCATTAAAAAATGTAACATATAATAATGTTAATTAAAAATAGTTATTT
The DNA here is from genome assembly GCA_014170235.1 of Listronotus bonariensis. Lineage (NCBI taxonomy): Eukaryota > Metazoa > Arthropoda > Insecta > Coleoptera > Curculionidae > Listronotus > Listronotus bonariensis. Next base: position 38,657 of record JACEGR010001536.1, on the reverse strand, counting down.
ATTAGATAAGTGAGTTATATTACATATAAGTCACGCAAGAAAAGTTTAACTCTCGAGCCCGAAGGGCGAGAGAGGTAATTTTCTTAAGTGACTTATATGTAATAACTCACGTGTCTAATACAAAATTTTATCCAACACTTTCGTATAAATCGTTTTTAATATCGAAAATAATTTGAAAACGTCATCCATTATTTGTTACTTGTCATTGTCAACACCAGCAACAAAATTTTGTATTGTCTATAATTCACTAGTGAGCTAAAGGGTACTTTAGCTCACTAGTGACTTATAGTACACTTAATATCCTCAAAATCTGATCAATTATGTAGATATTATATGTAAGTGTTGGATAAAAAATATTTAAACTAAACTTTTCTTGCGTGACTTATATGTAATATAACTCACTTATCTAATAAATAACTATTATCCAACACTTACATATAATATCTACATAATTGATCAGATTTTGAGGATATAAAGTGTACTATAAGTCACTAGTGAGCTAAAGTACCCTTTAGCTCACTAGTGAATTATAGACAATACAAAATGTTGTTGCTGGTGTTGACAATGACAAGTAACAAATAATGGATGACGTTTTCAAATTATTTTCGATATTAAAAACGATTTATACGAAAGTGTTGGATAAAATTTTGTATTAGACACGTGAGTTATTACATATAAGTCACTTAAGAAAATTACCTCTCTCGCCCTTCGGGCTCGAGAGTTAAATTTTTCTTGCGTGACTTATATGTAATATAACTCACTTATCTAATAAATAACTATTATTGGTTTTTAAAAAATTGGCTGCACGGCATGTAAGAGTATTATTTGACAATAAAATTTGCTACATACAGGGTTACGGAAAAAATACGGCAATAAAGCTATATGTTATTCACATAATATTATTTGCAGTAAAGCTAGATTATTCTTTTATAAACTTTTGCCAATATTGTAAATATCCTTAAGCTTGGTTGCCCTATTTTTTTCTGTAACCTTGTATGTAGCAAATGTTCATTGTCAAATACTATTTTTAAATGTCATGCAATGATTTTTTTAAAAATCAATAATTTCATTATTAGTTATAGCTTACACTAGCGTAAGATTCTCGCCAGTAGAGAAGATGCCACGGTGTCACCACTTCTGTCTCACTTTCAATTATTCCCCTTTTTGTTGCTCGCACACGATGTAAACGACGCGTTTAGACAGCGATAGTTGATTGCCGTCTTTATTTGTATGACGCTTGTGGCATCTTTGTAACTGGTTTTTAGTCTACCGAGGGTGGGGCGGAGTGGGCGGCCCGCCCCGGGTACCCTGTTAAAGGGGGCCCCAAAATGGGGGCCCTCATAGAAAATAAGGTACATATTAGGGTTTAAGAGCGTTGTTGTAAGGGATTTTTGTAATTTTGTAGTACCAAAATACAAAAAGGTGGGGCCTCAATCTTGGTAAGGTATATCATGTTAAGTTGGAAGGGGTCCCATTTGAAGGGTAAGGACCTTTTCTTTATGTTGGTTGTCAAAAATTTTCAAAGTGAAAAAAGGCGGCCCGAGATTAACAAAATATACCATATTGTCTTAAACGAGGGGGTCTCATTTAAGAGATGAGAAACTTTTTTAATTGTCCAAAATTTTAATAGATAGGGGCCCCAACTTTGCTTTCAGCCCCCGGTTCCGATACCGTAAGGTATGCCTCTGATAGCTTATAATACATTTTTTAAAGAAAAAAATTACATTTTAAAATGGTACAATATTATACATGGTGTGCCATTTAAAATATTGACGTTGACCTATATCGGAAAATCGGCAATTTTGTTTTTGTGTTAACGGAATGTCAGAACCAAATAGCGACAAAATAAAAAAACACCCTAAAAACTATCAGGTTTTCTGGGAAAACCGCATCCTGATTACTTTATTTGTTCTAAAGTTTATCGCGATCAAAATGGGCCAAACTATAGTCCGACACCCTGTATATTACGGCAAATATAAATTATCTATTTATTTCTTTTATTGCCATATTTTTAAAACCCTTAAGAATAAACATATTAAATTGTTTTATTGCTCTTTGAATTATTCTTTCAATGGTGGTACAATGTACAGCGTGTCTCCCTGAAAAAATTATACTTTTTGTCGTTTTCTGTATGTCTTAGAAGATAATATTATTCTGGTAAAAGATACGTATTTTTAATTTATTTTATACAACAAAAAATAACAAAGTAAGTTTAATATAAACTTATTACGTTTTTAATGATAATTAAAAATTATTCTTTATACAGGGTGTCCCACCGTAAACTGCTGCAATCGATTTCTCGAAAAGTAGGCTTTGAAAAATTTTAAAACTTTGGTTTCATTATAACGTTAGTGGGGGACATATAACTAAAATATTTTGATAGATTTACCACTTCCAGTTATACCGAAAATTAATGTCAAATTCCATATTTTAAATAGAACACCCTATATATTATTTATTTTTTAGATTCTGCGTTAAATTTTAAACATAATAATATTAATTTTTGTCTATTTTGACCTTGACAATATTTGCGTGCGCAAGGTAAATATTTTTCGCACGAGAATAGACAACAGTTATTTTTCTCGCCGGTGCTAAAAATTTTACTTTCTTGCACGCAAAAGCAGATGACGCGAAACGGAGTTTGGGTAAGCTTTATGTGCGGTAAAAACATTTTGCGCATGTGTTAGGAGCAATATTTATTCTATAAGTCTCCTATAAAAGTAGAAACATATACCCATTTAATTTTATTTTACTATTTATTAACCTTAAATAGTATTTTCCAGTTTTGACGTTTTTTTGTTACTATAACAACCAATTACCTTCTCTAACCTAAGATTGCCTATGTAAAGTTTGAGCACGTAAAGGGTTGCGTTTGTTTAAACAAGAACACACTAGTGAAAACACTGAAGTGGTAACACTATTTTTAACACGTCAGTCTAAGTGCAACCAAAAATCAACAATATTAAAAAGCTTTTATTAGGTTATCTAGTCCTGCTACACATGATTTGTGGATTCCGTATAACTTTTAATTTATAGTTTTTTCATTATGTAAGTAATTAATCTCTTAAAGATTTGCCAGTTTTGAAAATGATAGACTCTATTTTATATAATTTATTGATTTCGTTTTAGATTTTATCCTTAATAGAGTATTATTTCTTTACCTGCGCTTCAATTCTAAAAACAGAGATCAAAAGACTTAAAAGAAAAATGACGCACTTTAAGTTAAATTAATTGCAATATTTCCTTTAATCAAAAAGCAAATAATTAAATTCCAGAAACTTATCCTTTATTATTTGGGGAATCGAGAAAAATACACATAAAGATCGTATTTCTTGCTATTTATTTAATTTATTATAGATAATTAAAAGCTAGTTTTAAAAATGTTTTTTGTTTTATTTGTAAGACTTCTATGTCCAGTTTTAAAGATTAACGGCAGCTCTTAGATTGATCTACCAACCAATCTTAAGGTTACGATAACTTTATAAGCAAATTATCAATATGCATCCATATAATGCATATTAATTGTATATTAATATATGTATTTTAAAAGTTTAACCTTTTATAAGCAATTATATTACTATAATGTGTGTTCTAAGTTGGTGGAAAATGTATTTGGATATTGAAAATTTTAAAAAATAGAAAAATGGTTAAATGGGAAAGGTTATGGGCCATTCAATCTAGTCCCGGAGCTAGTAAACCGTTCGAGTAACGTTCTTCCTGTAAGGCTGCAAATTTGTATAGTAATATTGATGAGTCATAGCATGCTAAGTACGACTATCATCACCTGGCAAGCATCAGCCCTGCACATCATCACCCTGTATATTTTTAAAAGTTAAAATATATATATATATATATATATATATATATATATATATATATATATATATATATATATATATATATACAGTGTGTCCAAGATAAGGATCTTAAGCATGGGAATCTCAGTACCTATTGGAGATACAGCTTAGGTTAAATTAGAAAAAGTTGTGTTTTTTAAAGCTTATTTACATGTCGTTTAAAAAATTTTTATGGCCTGCTGAGATATTTGGCAAAAACGAAAATTTGACTATATCGATTTTATTTTTTTCTGACTTTATTTGAAGAGATATAAAAAAACTAATAATACTTTTTCATTGGCACTTTTTAGCTACTACATGATGGTATTTTTAAATTTTATACCCGACGTTTCGTTTTCAAGAAACCATCATCAACCTTATTTTTTATTACGAAACGTCGGGTATAAAATTTTAAAATACCATCATGTAGTAGCTAAAAAGTGCCAATGAAAAAGTGTTAAACTTGCACACTTTTTAACTAATGATAAGTTTTAATCTATTGCGCCTATCTTTTTATTTTTACAGGGCTAATAGGTAGATACGTTTTTCTAGGTTTGTCAATTTTGGTCAAATAAATTTAGTCATGACTTGACTCACGGGACTTTTTCCAAAATGAAGCATTTAACTTTGTTGCAAAAGAAATCTCATTTATCTACAATTAGGGTAATAGGTTTAATGTTAAATAATTTACTATTAGGTTGTGTCAGCATCCAACTCAGGAACCATCTAACATTTTTATTGACAAAGCACTTTTTACTGAATTATATTTTATAGTTTGTCTACAAGAACAACGTTTTAGCTTAATTGTAACTAAATTAAATGCATCATTTTTAAAAAACCACGTTAGTCCGGTCCTGACTAAATCTATTCGACCAAAATTGACAAAACTAGAGAAAACATACCTGTAAAAATTAAAAAGATAGGCGCAATAGATTTAAAGTTATCATTAGATAAAAAGTGTGCAAGTTTAATTGGGCCCACCCTGTAGGTCATATGAACGTACATTAATACAAACTCATTTTTATTATCCATTTTAAAACCAAAAGCAATGGGATAAGAACACATAATAAAAGTTTTAATTGAATTAAGTATTTTTGAACATGTTTTCAACATGAACATGTTTCGTTTCGCGGCACAGCTGAGTCTCGCGCAAGAGTTATTTGTTTTTCTTGTAAGTAGAAGCGCACTATGAACCAAATTAAAATATTGTTTAAATTTAATAAAAGTAGTATTCATAAAAGTCAAAATAAATATGGTTCACAAAACGCTTAAAAGTGAAATGTCTTTCAAACTATTAAAAACGCCAAAAACATACGAAAATAGCGAAACATCCTCTTTTTGAGTTCAAATATCTGACACTTGTTGTATGATTTAATACGTAAATCCTATAAAAAAATACAGTGTGCCTACTTAGGTTGACGGCATATGGGAAGTTTTTTTAATATTAATTTTACAAGAAAAGTTAATATTTATAAAAAGTTTTGCATGGTCCACAACCTGAAATGCAAACATCAGATATCAAATTGTGTCAGTCATGTACAAGGTTTGACCAAATAATTTTTGCTCAAGAGTAAAGTACCTGTATTCTTGCTAATATCGCAAATTGTTATAAAGAAAAGATGTTTAGAATTAAAAATTACTTTTCAATATGCAATTTTGTTCATTTCCAAAATAAAAAAATATATATATTTTTTCTGGGAAAAACAAGAAAATTTAAGATTGTACATTAGTGCATTGTACATTCTTCTTGGTTTGGTGGTTGATGGTTTTACCACCCTCTCGGGGTCATCCCACCCAGGTTTCGATTGTCGCCCCCCTAGGTGGTGCACTGCAGCCTTAAGGCTTATTGTGCCCTGACCCCTACTTCTTCTTATTGAAGCACCGTTCATTTCATAACTTGGATGGTTATTTAATTATGATGGTCGTAGTCGTATAAGGCAAAAATTATGGGGATACCTACTTAAGATTTAAATGGTCATATTTTCGAAAGTAATAAATATAAGTATATCAAATGTAGCATTTTTTTAAAGGTCTTTATATTATTTTTTACTGGTAATATATTATACAGGGTGTTTATTTTTTGAAATCACTTTTGTCGTACCTGTATATCCTAATAAAAATCAAAAATCTGATTATAATTAAAAAACTACGAAACCAACTTAACAAACTATTTTTTGTAAATATTTTAATAAATATTAATTTTTAATATACATATATATATATTAAAATTTGTCAAAAAACTGATAAATTGTAAATTTTATTGAGACATTGAAAAAAATTTATTGTCCTAATTTACTTGATCTTTCGGTTAGTCGATGTCGCGTTTACGTATACATTGCATCAATTTATATTAAAATTTTAAGTGGGTACTAGGGTGAGTTTTTTGTCGACTATATTTTGTCCTTTTGCTTCTGTCCCGATTTTTTTTTTTTTAATACACCAAATTCCTTAAAGTTTAGGACCCTTAAAGTTATATTTAGTACTCAACCACAGCGCGTGAAGATTTCCTATTAAAAATAGACAGGATCTTTGATTTTTAATTTTCAAATTTTTAAAGCTCATCGGCATTTTATGTTATCATGTCCAAAGCCGGGATTTTTAAGAATTAGATGCTCTGGACCAGGGGTGGCCAACCCGCGGCACGCGTGCCACACTGTGGCACGCCTGGCCGTCTTAGGTGGCACGCCAAGTTTTCAACAAATAAAGAAAAAAATAACAACATAATAAAACCAAACAACCAAAACTCACATTCAACATATGTACCGGGACTATAATGTCGACAAGAAGAACCGCTGATTACGTACGTAGAGGTACGATTCCGAGCACAGCGGCACGCAGAAAACCGCCCACGCCAGCGCGAAAGTCATTCATATTACCAGCAACGCTACTCGTTACACCACAAGGCCAAAGCGAATTATGAATGGCTCTGGCGCTGGCGTCGGCGGTTTCTGATTGCCGCTGTGCTCGGAATCGTATCTTAAGGTGGGTCCAGACTTGAACATTTTAGCCCGAACGAACAGAACGAACTGAGCGTGCAGGAAAAAACAGAACGAACAGTCCACACTGAGAAAACCGTTTAATGACCATAATTAAAATTTTAATAATCCCTATTAAATTTTCTTAGTTAAATAGGGGATAACTAAAGTCATTTAGTATGGTAATTAAAGTCAATTTATAGCTTTTGTTTAATAATAATATTTAAAGAAGTTTAATTAAATATAATTAAATTATGTTTAATAGTTTTAATTAAAGTACATTAATAAAGACAACTAAACCCGTTTAATAAACATTATTAAATTCCGAATTAATTATATATAGATTTTAATTAAAGAGTAGAGTTGCGATAATTAAAGGACTTTAATTAGTGTGCATTCACCATTTTTTTGTTTTTTGAAAATTCGGAATTAAATTTGTGGTAAGATGGCAAAACCCGATATGTCACTTTTAGTAAAATGTTGAGGAGAGATCTTTTTAACTTTGATGCGTCCTAAAAAATCACAATTTTAGTACAGTATTTAAATTTTGCAACTTATATAAAAACAATTAGTTGCAAAATAAAAATATTGTACTGAAATTGTGATTTTTCAGGACATATCAGAGTTAAAATTAAAAGATCTCTTTTTAACATTTTACCAAACGTGACATATCGGGTTTTGCCATCTTACCACAGAAATAAAATACTGCACATTATTGGGACTTTGAAAGCAATAAGAATTACAGTTCTTAAATTTAAATTGCATAGTTTCCAAACATTCGTAAAAAATATATTTTTTAATTTTTGCTTTTTGTTTTTATATACTTAATATTACGTTTCTTATTTGATATGAATCTGTCAAATATATGCATTTTACCTCAACTTTACATTAGTTTAAATTTTAATACGAGGTACAAATTTTATCAATTAGTGTATTCCTTTTACCTTGTAGAACCATCTCTGAACTGTCAATAATGTCAAGAACGGTTCTATAACATGAAAAAATGTCAAAAAATTGTAAAAGGAACATTCATGGTGTCGTTCCGGGCGGTTCTGGAGCATAAAAGGAATACACCAAATGGGGAAAAGATAGACACAAAATTTTATTTAATGAAAAGTAACTCGTTTATATTCAGCGGTACATGATTGTAACAAACTACACAACTTACAACAAATGTAGGCAAAATTACAGATATCTATTTTATAAAACTCCTAAAAATTACAACACAACACCTGACAATGATTTTTTGTTAACTGCGCAAACGTGAAACGAGTACGATCTAGGTAAGTATCCGAAAAGACTGAAAACGTGCTGACAACCCCGATACCACGAATGGAATAAACCCGCACACTGGATTGTTAGGGCTGGTCGGTCAGGATCGGTGTCGTTCGGTTTAATTCGTAATAAAAACCTTATCATTTCTTTAAACTGGGTTAATTGAAATTATTAAACATAATATAGATTTTATTAATGTTTTTAATTATTTTTATTACTTGTTTAATAAGTATTATTAAAGAACATTTTAGTAAAGGCGTTTAATGGGTGCTATAGTGTAATTTAATTATCTTAACTTAACAAATTAATTAAACCTATTATAATAGAAATTTCTTAATATTATTTAATAACTGTTATTGCAGTCTTTTGCAGGTTCTATTACACCTTTAATAGCAGTAATTAGACGGATCCTATAAAGTGTCTTTAATTACCATAACAATTTCGTTTTATAGGCGTTATTAAAAAAATAATAGTAATAATTAATGACTTAATTGTCATAATTATGAAAAAATAATTAACGACTTTAATTGGCCGATTTCTCTCGGTGCAAACAAAATATTGTTGCATTCCCGCGAATGATAATAAAAGATCGACTTGTTCTGAAGTATTTGTAGTGTAGGTAATTGCTCTTATTTATTTTTCACAAAAAGAAAAAACGGAATATAATAGGCAAATTATTTCTGGAGTTGCGTCTTGCAAATATTTTTCTTTGGCTTTGGATGAGAGTTGCGATTCAACTGACAATGCCCAACTAAGTATTTTTGTTCGATATGTAGAGGATAATTTTGAGGTGACAGAAGAACTTCTCGACCTGCGGCAACTATGTAATACTAGGGGAGAAGATATTTTTATTGAAATAAAAAGTGTTGCCGAAACGAAAATTTTGGATTGGGCAAAACTTGACAGCATTTGTACAGATGGGGCTCCGGCAATGATTTAGAAGATAAAAGGGGATGTGGCTTTGCTTCAAAATTATATTGGTAGAGAAATTTACAAGTTTCATTGCATAATACATCAAGAAAGTCTTTGTGCCAAATATTTGGACTTTTCTTCAGTTGTTAACCCAATGTATTAACAAAATTCGAGCGCGGGCGTTAAATCGAAAACATCTTCGTAGTCTCCTTCCTGATGAAACTGAAGAAATTGGTGAACTTCTTCTTCATTGTGATGTGCGTTGGATTTCTAAAGGTAGTGCTCTTCCTAGGTTTTGGGATCTTAGAGAGTCTTTTGAAGTTTTTAGAGGACAACAATGAGCTCCCCAATGAGTGCTCACTTCTGAAAAACGAAAATTGGTTGTGGGATCTTGCTTTTCTGACAGACATTATGGGACATTTAAATAATTTAAATTTACGGCTTCAGGGCAAAAATTGTATTTTTCCAACATTATTTTCACATATTTCCGCTTTTCGTCCTAAACTAGCACTTTTTAAAAATGATAAATACCGGTCAACGTTAACAGACAGACATTTGAAACAACTAATCTTACTTGCTTCTTCAAAAATTTCTCCCGATATAGATACCATTTAAAAAAATATTCAGTTACAAAAACCACATTAAAAACTCATTTATATTTTTTTGACTTTTGTTTATTATTTTTCGAAAACATTAGTGTATGTATCTTTGTTTTTTAACTTTATACGAGTAAACATTTTATTTTATATTTAAATTTATAATAAAGTAGTAGGTAAATATGTGTTTTTTAAATTTTTATTATAGATTAAATAAAAATATAAAAAATAAATGATAAAAAATTGCTGTAACAAAAATGAGTGGCAGTAGTGGCATGCCCAAAATTTTTGGTATCGAAAGTGGCACAGCATACAAAAAGGTTGGCCACCACTGCTCTACACAATTTCCCATTGCGAAGAAGTCGTAACTCATACCGATAAGGTAGTACTAGATAATGATCCTTTTTTTTTTCGTAACAACACTTTTTTCGCCTTTATCTCGTAAATACAAGACCTGTAGCATATTTCATAGGAATTTGTACATACATACGCACATTTTTCTCCATAGGCACTGCGTTATATACGCCATATTAAAAATTTACTCCAGGGGTAATTTTTAATAGGCGTATATTACAAGAGCTTTAGAACAACAAAAAGGTCCTTAGCGCCAAATTACCAAGATAGGTATTGTCTAAGATATTAGTCGTGGACGTAAACCTAGCATTGAGTTTTCATGAAATGTCGAAAATGAAAATTTAATGCTACGTAAACCTTAACGACTAATATCTCAAAAATATTTATCCTGGTGATTTGGTGCTTAAAACCATTTTTGTAGAAAATTAAACTTCCTATAAAATTTTATTTTAAATTTGTTTTGTAACTCTCGCCATTTATGAAATAAATGCAAGAAAAATGTGTTTTTACGAAAAATAGGATTTAGCGTCCAGTACTACCTCACAGGTATGAGTTACGACTTTGCTTTTATGAAGCATTTAATGCTAAAAAATCCCGACTTTGGCCAAAATAATACCATAAAATGCCGCTGACCTATAGAAATTTAAAGATACAAATTAAGTTTTCTTGTATTTTAAATAAAAAAATTTCACACGCTGTGGTCGAGTACTAAATATTAAAATTGAGGGCACAGTTTTTTCAATATAATTTCGAGATGGGAGCAAAAAAACAAAAATAGTCGTCAAAAAAAACACCCTAGGGGATACTTTACCAAAAGTGATTTGAAGTGTAAAAAAGCGTTGATTTGTTAATTAAATACGTTTATTGTAACACTTTATGTAGTGTCTAAATTGAACTACTTACATCTTTATGATAGCGAATTTAAAAACAGCATTTTTTATGTAGTAAAAAACAATAAATTTAACTTGTTTAAAAATTGCGAATAATTAAAAACATGTTACATTTTTGTATAGCGGTAAAAAAGATGCTTTCAGGTAGAAATAATTATAATTTGAATAAATTGGGATTTCGGATAAGGTAAAATCAAATTTGCGTAAATTAAAAATTTTTTGTTAAAAAAATGTTGGCTTGTGTATTTTCGCTTATATCTGCCTTTTAATTTACATTTTAATAACTTGCGCTAATTATAAAATTTAAATTTTTTTAACCATCAACAATAAAATACAAAATTTATTCACAAATTTTTTGTAAACCTAAAAATACTATTGATTTGTTTTTTATTGGTATACCGGGTGCCCACGAAATTACTAGCAAGCCTGTCATTTTCTTCAGAAGTGTTTTACGATTTTGAAATTTTGGTCGGATATAATAAAAAAATATAAAAAAAAATATATTATTTTTCTACATAAAAGATAAGAGAAAGAAGATAAAGCAAAGTGTCGTAGTGTGTTACATCGTTGAATTCGCTTTGAAATGCTGCAATTAGAAATATTATGAAAGTGATATGTTTTGATTTCAATTCACTGATATAAAATATCTTACTAATCATGCTTTGATTTGGGTAAAGTTCCGTATGTTAACCAAAATTGCCTCTCGTTAAAGAGCTGTTTGACAGCGATAATACCGGTGACATTGAAATGTTAAGAAACCGCGTTTCTTAATCTAACCAAAAACCAAGAACCGTGGTTAACTTCCGGAACGTCACCTTAGTCATTACTTAGGTACCTACCTTTATAATCTATATACAAATTTAGATCTATTTATTTTATTCTCACTATACCTTCAATAAATTACTTAAATATTACTAGAATGTTCTTTCACCCAAAATATTGTGATTTAATCATTTATACAGGGTCTGCCAGGAATGTTGAACCATATAAAAACTTTTTATTTTTAATTTCTTAGAAAAATGTATTTCTAATAAAAATCTCCGCATACACCAAAATGCACCAAACACTTATCAAAATTTAAACAAACCATAGCGTATACGAAGTAGGTACAAATTAACGAACATGTCCCAAGGGAAAACTACCTTCATCTTTAAACCTAGAAAAAATACTATTTGGAAATATTTTTAAAATAAAATTTTATGTTATATTTTTAAAGCAAAACCTTTTAATAAAAAAATTAAACAAAAACCTACTTCTTCAACTTACCCCGTAGAGACTAAATCGAACTAAATTTACTGGGGTAAATTATCCTAATTACCCTTTATTTTTGAAGAAATGTTAAAGCTTTGGTATTTTTAAATAATTTAAGTACATTTAAATCGCGAAAAGAAAAAACAAAACTAAACTGCATTTTAAGGCTTAAATTTAAAAGCCCGTTTGGAATACTGTTTCACATCGTTTTTGCCTTATAAAAACGTCTTCACTTTTCAAAAGATAATTTTATTTTTATTATTTTTTAATACAATGTTTAAAAATTAAAGTTTATTGGAATTATAGTGATAAGCAAAAGTTTATAAAAGTTTAAAAACTATAGAGATAATCAAAATAAAGAACCACAAAGATATAATAAATTTAAAAATATGATAAAGTTATTTATGAGGCTAAAATGATGTAAAACAGTAGTCTTTTTGGCGGTCATTGTATACATGCCGTGTCAGCTCGACGTTACCAAATGAATTCCAGGGTGTTAAACACAAGCAGGTAGAAATAAGACAAAGAACGTATGCATCCTTTAATGATACGTTATCGCGTTGTTTTCTCTCTAGACTTTCTCCTTTTCTCGTATTGGAAAAAAATTACTTATTGTTATTTTTAATTATGCCAAAAATTATTAAGGATAATATTGTATATCTTTTTTGTTTATAAAAAGTATAAACAGGGTGTCTCGCAAAAACTGCTGCAACTAATGTCGTAAAAAGTAGGCTTTAGATAATTTGGTTACATTATAAAGTCAGTAGAGGACATACTACTAAAATATTTTTACAGTTTTATTACTTTTGATTACACAAGAAATTAATGTCAACTTCCTTTTTTAAATGAAGCACTCTATATATTAATAATTTTTTAGGTTGCGTAGGATTCTAAACATATTTCATGTATAGTAGGTATTCTATACCCAATACCTAAGTCCAAGCGTTTTGGACTTATTTTCTGAAGTTTGCATGCTGCTTCAAAACCATCAATTTTTTCTTAATAAAAGCCTCTTAAGCAAATTTAAAATAGATAAATAATAAATTGTTGTTATTTTAAAAACTATAAATCTCTTTTACCAACTTACCCTAATTTTAAATGTTTAATAGTATAAGGTAATAAAAAATAGTTGCTCCCATTAAAAAAAAACACATTTTAAGGTTAAAAAAGTACACTACGGCATACGGTGCCTTGGCTTGAAATTAATTTATTCTGCACGTATATACAAATTTGTTTTTTATTTCTATTCTTGGAACGTGTACACAGCCACTCAAACGTTTTCTTTTAATGTTTTGTCGTTATAATTTTTAACGATTATTTTTGACCACCCTGTATTTTTAAGTAATTAATAATTTAGTTTAAGTTATTAATTTTTGAAACATCAATACAGTCAACTAAAGAAGTTATTTCGTTGCGAGAATACCAACCCCAATGCATATTAAGCTTCCGGCAACCAGCGAGCCTGACGTAACAGCAGCGGGACATCAGCGCGTCAATGTCATATGAAAATACGTCCGTGGCACGCCAGGCAGAACGGCGACGCGACGTGAGGCTGAGCAAGAATTTAATGTATTAACACGCCTTAATGCCGCTTTGTTGTCCCGTCGCTTTCCCTGTTTGCTGAAAGTTTTAAGGCTTTTGTTTAGAAAGAAATTATGGTTATGTAATGACTTGAAAACGTAATTTTTCACATAAAATTTAAAATAGATCAAAAAACGGTAGTACACAATATGGAACAATATACATAAAACATGTTTAAAATTTTAGCATAATTAAAAAAAATTAATAATATATTTAAAATTAGCCGACCAGTGCCCACTTCGCTGGGGGTTAATTATATTTTTCTGTGAACGGCATATTAAATTATAATAAAATATACCTAGCTTATAGCACTTCCAAATAGTGTAGCTTTCTGATTGTAAAATAATTTTCATGATCGGTTCAGCATTTCCGAAGATTAGACCTTACAAACAAACAAACATTCAAAGTTACAAACTCTACCCCTTTATAATATTAGTATATCGGGGTATTTTTAAGATTGTATTTTTCTTTTAACACTGTATAAAATGCAAGAAATTAAGACAATTATTTGAGTAAAATTATGTCCGAAAATACTTTCTTTTCGAAATACAGGGTGTTTAAGATAAAAATTATTGCCTTTTTTATCATATCTTTCCAACCACTACAGATATTTGCACAAAATTTGGTACACTTTTTTCACCATTACAATACATTTTTGCTATAAAAGTTTAAAAAACCTGTGGCGTTCAGACAAGATTTGCATTTTTAATATTTAAAAAACAAAAAATTAGTACGCCATTGCTTTTTCTTAAAACAATTTAATTTTAAAAATACTCATTTAGTTTAAAGTTAATTTGGTCTTCCGAAATTTCTTTTGTACGATGCGATGAACGGTTTTCTGATATGGTATTTTCATTCTAAGTTAGGTTTTTGGCTGTTTAATAGCTTTCTAAAAGCAAACATTTTTTAATGACAAATAAAATAGTAGTCCTGTAAGTATTTGACCTTACTTTAATACAAATTTAACAAAAATGAATTTGATATACAAATCACTAACTAAATTCAAATTCAAATTCAAATTCAAATTCAATTTATTTACTTTTTGATCAAATACATGATATAAGTTTCGTCCTTAATCTAACTAAAACTAATATAATAAATTATAATAAATTTGTATACAGGACGATGCCACAATATATAAAAAAAATTAAAAAACACCAAAAATATTAAGAAACATTAAAAACATTAAAGTGACAAACAAAGTAAGACATCAGTAAATTATAAATTCTAAATTAAAACAAAGTTAAAACAACGCAGTCACGTTCTACGCTCCAGGAATTCTTTTAGGTTGTAGAATACTCCTTCCGTTAAAAACCTTTTTAACCGACCTCTAAATGCCCCAATCGTACTTGAATCTTTTACTTCTTCGGGTAGTTTATTGTAGATCCTTGTACATGCATAGTATGGTGATTTTTCGTACATCGCTGAAGAATGGCTTGGATATGCCAATCCATTTCGATTTCTTGTGAAGTAGTCATGATTTCTCCCATTCTGCCTGAATTGTTCCATATTTTTATAAAATAAGATTTTAAAGATTTTGCCATACTAGTATTTCGAAAATAATGTTGTTTTTTTACAAGAAAACATCAATGCAAATCTTGTTTAAACGCCACTGGTAAAACTTTTACAGTAAAAATTGTAATCTGGAGTGGTAGGAAAGTTATGACAAAAAGGCATTTTTTCTAAAAACTTTAACACCCTCTTCTTTAAAAAGAAAGCATTTTCCGACACAGTTTGAAAAATTTATTTCTTATATTTTATACAGTGGTAAAAGAAAAATTCTAACTTAGAAAACAACCTGTATACATACATATAAGGCAGTGGACGTTAATTTTCCGTAAAATCGGAAGTGGCAGAACTGTCAAAATATTTTATTCGTATGTACCCCACTGACCTAATAATGTTAATAAGGCCTACTTTTCGAAAAATCTATCGCAGCAGTTTCTAGGGGGACACCCTGTATTATTTTAAAGTAATATTATAAAAATTATAATTTTTTACCAAATTTTAGATAAAGACAGTCTAAATTTATATATAATTATTAAAAGCAATAGTTATGCTCTCATACCATTACAAAGGGATATTTTTAAACCGGTTAAAAAATACATTAAAGAAATTAAAAAGTAGCTAACATGTATGATAAGAAAATTAAATTGAAAAAATTTAAAACACTCTTATCATTTTTGCTAACAGAAAATACCATCATTACTAGAATTTTATGCAGATCTTTATTTTTTGGGTTTTCCAGATTTTAAAAACGATTGTATATTGGCTAAAGAGTAACAAGTTTAATTTTACATAAAATAGAGTCAATACTTATAATAATATTTCTTTGAAACTGCTTTTCTTAAATTTACCTAACCAATTTGATTTTTAAAAACTTTAGTTTTTTAACGCTAAACTCCTAAGCAAAAAAGTTTTTATTTTAAACGTGTTACGTTTAATAACCAAAGAAAGTATGTAGAAAGTAATGTATTAAAAAGTGCTTTGGAAATGTCTTTAAATTTTTCAAATATTAGGGTAATTTTTTTGGTTATAATCATGAAAATTTGGGTTTTTCGCAATCTTATATAAAAATACATTTGGCGTTTCTAAGAGTAATCGCGTAGCAAAATATAATAAGGCAGGGCAAACAACTATTACCTGTTTAAATTTTAACAGCGTACAGACCATTTTTAGATCCGGCAAGGTATATGGGTGTCATTTAACAAAGTCTTGAGCCCGTAATAAAATGCAATGCACGTTCTGCTTCGCTGCTAGTTTTTGTAATAAAAGTAGTCGTAATGTGTTAGCCAAATCTAGCCAGCAATAATGTAATTTATAACCCCATTTGCTTTAATAGAAGTAGGATTTTTCTATAATGTAGATTTTTAGCTAGAAAACTAACCAAGAAGTCATTTCATTTCTTCCGCATTTAAAAATTTTATTTGATTTTACGTTTATTTTTTTAAAATGTAAAAAAAATTAATTGTAGCATAAAACTTCTCAAATACCGAATTTTGTAAATACAGTTCAAGCGGCTTTAAAAATATTTAGGCGTTACAGTATTTTTTTTTGGAATGTAAAGTGGGTCATATTTAAGTAACTAATGGCGAATTTTGAAAATTTAAAAACGGACCAAATATTACCCGTCTTATTTAACGCAGTAAAACTTTATTGGGCATTCCATTTAAAAAATCGAAAAAGTACGTGCAGTTTAAAACTAGAAAAACTGTCAACAGTGCCAATATTACTATTAAATTTCACTTGTCCACAGATTGTGCTAGAAAAATAAAAAATACCTATAAAGTATTAGACATTATTTTAACGAAAAAAAAACGTGTTAAAAATGTACAAAAAACAAAATGGCCACCATAAGAAAAACAAAAGTTTTTATGTTATCTCATAACCGAAACGTTAAAATTAAATGTAAATATTCTTCTATCTTTTATAGTTTGCAATATCCCAATACATTTTCTACCAATTTTGGACACACTTTATAATAACTTAATAGCAACGGTAAATAGTATATCAAGGATGCGCATGAAATGTTACTGATTTCCCACAAGTATGACTTTTGCAGTATACCGTGCGAGTTGGATATCTACTATACTTTGTCTACAGCTGTTTATATGTATACTTTTGTAAGGAAACTAAAATAAAAATACTAAATACATACATGCTTTTACTTACAATTAAAAGTATTTTTTTTATTTGGATTTTATGGCACTGACATTGATTTACGTCTAAGCTTTCGGCAGATTATCTTGTCTGTGTTGAAATTAATGATATAAAAAAACTAACTTGGGATTTTTGGTATATAAATATTTTTGGTCGTAGAAACATTATTATACATGACTCGTGCCAAAAGTGACTTTCACACTCGTGGTATTGTCGAACTTGGCTGACGTGCGACAACATTCCCACTCGTGAGAAATATATCACTTTCAAATCTTAATAGTAACATACTATTTGTTGTCCCAGTTTTTTTGGCACGATGGTACAAAATTTCCAATATTAGCAACTTGTGACAAATTAATTTATGTTTAATTATTTGTTTCTTTACTATAGTGTCAGCCATGTCATATGAGATTTTCTAGCCTAATGTGAATTTCTTTCCCAATGTAACCGACTTTTTATGATAGGTTTGCATTGTAGGAACGCCAATTAGTACGTCAGCAATTTAGTTAATTTTAGACACATATTTACTTTTTTGCCCTAAAAAACAGCAATTCGTTAATTACTGCTGATTTTTAGGCTAAGTAAGTAAATATGTATCTAAAACAAACTGAATAGCTAACCTATCCAGAAATAGTTCTTATAATTAAAGTTTATTAATAACATTTTATCATTGTATTTATTACTCTGACAGTGACTGAAATGTAAAAAAAAATGGGACCAAAATTTCTTTTTACCATTTATGAGTATATAATATGATGCTGATATCTTAAAAATAAGCAGTAATTTGCATTTAGTGTATTATACCTATGGTGGGTGGGCAAACGAGCTTAAGTCAAAAATTGAGAAATCGAGAAACACTACGTTTAAACACTTTTAATGCTGATAATCTCACAATAAGTTTGTGTACTATTTAGTAGAAATGCAGGTTTAGCGTGTTTAAAACGGTTTTATGACATATCCTATTTGGACCAATGGATGCATTAATTTAAAATGTGGACAAAATTACCCTATACTCATTTTCAGTAAATTTTGACTTATACTCTTTTTCCACCCACAATAAATATATTTTTGTATTATGTAGAATTTAATAAATAGTCAAAATTTGGTAAAATAAAATTCTGCTTTTGAGACACCTTGTATAATAACAAATACTCTCATCAAAATTAGTGTATTTAAATAACCATTTTTAACCATTATAAAGTTATTTTGTGTATAAATAGAGTTGGGTCACCCTGTATAATATATGCTATAAATTTAATTACTTTTTGGTGTATTTTCTTAAACTAAAATTAGTAATGGATTTTATACAGGGTGTTACAGAATGTTGTTTAAAAAATTAAGTGCAAACTCTACTATTAAAAATATAAATAAAAACTTATAAGGTATAAACATGGATCCAAAAATGCGTTGTTTCCCAAATACAGTTCAGCTTTTTTCAAAAATCGGTTTTTATTATTATCCTTAATATTCTTTATCCAATTGTAATAAAATTTGACAATGTTATTTGTAGCATGTAAATGCTAACTTAGCCCTAACTTTATTAAATTTATTTAGTCCAATGGGGTCCCAAGCGGTACTTAAATAAATATTTTTTACAAAAAATATACAACACTGACTTTTCTGCAAATGATATATTTTGTTTAGATTAAGAAAGTAAAACTACAGGTTTCTTGCTTTCTAAACTTTTTTGTATTTTGCCTAATTTTTAAAAAATAAAATAAAACTTGCTTAATTTACTATTCCTGAGAATAAAAAAACATGGGTAAAATCCCAATTTGAAAAAAATTAATTAATAATTTAAATCTTAATGGTATATTTAATGTTGTATTTGTTGTTAAGAATATATAATTATTTATGAAAATATAATAAAAAAATGCAACAAAATGTTAAATAAAAAAGTTATTTAGAACCAAAAGTTATGGGTAAATAGCAAGTCATAACCTCATATTCAAATTTTTATTTTTTTTTGAATATTTTGAATTAACCCTGTATGATACAGATTTTTATTATTATGATTTAATATTTCCTTAGAGCAGTTTTAACTAAGTGACTTTTAAAGAAACTTAATCAAATTAAAGCAAATTTGTAAAATTGAAGTGTATTTATATTTTTTAGCTAACCGCTAACTTTAAGTTTTAATAGAGCCCCAAAATTATAAAAATATGCTTTTTATTATGGCAAATATGCTATAAATATACTTGTTAAAGTTTTGTTTGAAAGTTGAATAGGCGTCCATGACTTGGTATTTAGGCATAACTTTTAATTTTAAATAACTTTTTTATTTAACGTTTCTTGGTATTTTTAGAAATAAAGGTACTTTACTCCAATTTTAACCTTTTTGACCTACTCTGTATACCATAGTACTTTTAATAAAACTAAATACTTCTTATAGAGTTTGATACCATGCATTAACTTTAATGAAGAATAAAATTTTCTGACAAATTGCAAATAAAAAGTTTTCCATTTGTTGCACACTTAATGGACTACACTGTTTATCTTTTAAAACTGTTTAAAACTTTGTGCTACAGGCAAGAAGAAATGGAGTTAGTGAAATGTATTTTTTGCTCTTTAACTTTTTATTAGGTAAGAATTAAAGAGGTAGATGTGTGAAAACCTTTTTTGCTAAAACTAAATGAGTAACATGGTTAGAGGTGATGACCTTTTTTTGCCGCTCCGACATAAACACAGTCAAGGATGTAACATAAAGGATATATTGTCGAGCCACGCTGCTAATCCGCTCCAACAAAAACGCACCCTAACACAAAGACAAATAATTGTGACCGATGCGCCGTTCTATCAGAAAGATGTTGATAAGCAGATCTAATGTGAAACTCATAAAACCTCAATTAAACGCATCGGGCTGACACGACGTGTAAACAAAAACATAATAAATGTAAAATTTTAAAAATAAAATATTATGCTTTAAAATAAATATCTACTGTAAAATCCATTTCTTATAAAAGTATGTTTACTTAATAATAATAAAAAATAAAAAAGTATGGGATACTGATAATTTTTATAGGGATGGTAATCAAAACATTATTTAAGGTTTAATTTTAAATACAAATTAACACAAAATCCTAAAAGCGACATAAGTAAAGCATAAAAATTAATTAAATAAAATTGCTTATTTGGAGAAAACTTTTGAAGTGTCTAAACTCCCACTAAAAAATATGCTGAATTGGCCCTCCTTTTTGAAAAGTTAAGGTTTTTATACTACTTAATTGTAATTAAATTTTCAGATAAATCTGACCAAAGCTGGTCTATTCTGTTGGAAAGTTCTTTTAGTAGGAAGCTTTTTAAGAGGTTTTGTTTCCTCTTCATTAAACTTTTACTGGTTCATTTTCCATTAACTATTTTAAAAAGGGCTAAAAATTTAAATAACAAATAATGATAGAATTCCATAATAATAATTCATTTACAGGGTGTCCGGATTTGTGTTGCTACTTTTTAATTAAACATAAATTGCAATAAAAGTATATGTTAGGTTTTTAAAAACAAAAAATATTAACTAGTTTATTGCATATCCCTAAAATATTAAATTAAGTAATCTTTACTACTAAATTATGTTACTAAATAGTTGTTTCAAAAAGTATATTGTGACGTATATTTTGCAATACACATAGGGCCACTTTACGTCACTTGGCAAATGTACCATATGGAACTATCTTCTTGGGCCATAAGACCGGTGGACAAAAACTATCTTGGCATTTTTAACTAAACTACGGGAACTAACTTAACTTCGTAATTTTGTACGGGCATACCCCCTTCCCCCTAGGGGTAGCCCGTACGGGATTAACTAAAACTTTAACTTTTTTACTTGACTCCACTTTTACTACCTAATTCTTATCCAATATTTTTTAAAATCTTTTTCTTTATTATTAGTACAGTTTCGGTATATATACAAAGTTGAACTTAGTATTTTAGTGACTTAGCACGTTGTTGACCCTGAATAAAATAATATGACCCATATTCTGTTATTATTTGGTGACAAAAAACCTTGCACTATTTTCTTTTAATTTTTTGGATGTGATTTTTTTAATGCCAAAACAATTAAATAAATATTAAAATTATTAAAACTTACATACCTTCTATACAGGGTGTTCACAATATACTTGTTTAAAAGGTTAAACGCCTTGTATCTTGAGAATGAAAATTTGCTGATAAATTTTACCTAAAGTTTTTACCTTAGAATCATGTATTGATACCCTATTAGTTTAATACCTTGTATTTGATGCGTTAATAGCCAGACCGGACTATCTCCAAAGCCAAATAGCTGCGTAAAAACGTAATTTTTAATGACATAATTCCCAGATCCCAAAATCCACCATTTGGCAAACTATTTGTAAGCAAGCGGACCTGAGAGAAGTTGGGCCAATCAAGACGAATGCAGACGAACTACCCGTCCACACAATTGGTGTTTGCCAAAGTGTGTTGTAGTTGGCTCAATGTCTGGCGGCTGCATTAAACATCTGGCTTTGCAAGTAAAATAGACCATTTTTAGAATGTAATGTGCAGTAATTGCTTTCATTGTTTCAATAGGTTACAGATTTCTATTCGTTCCTTATTTTTTTTTTTATTTTACCCACTTTTAAATCTGAACATACATCTTTAAGTAATGCTTTTTGTCAGAATCTGATGTAGGTATTTGGCAAGGCAAGTAAAAATTTTAATTGGATGCTTAACGGATTGTAAATGATTTACATTTAAAAGTCCTAAATTTGTTAAGGTTCTTAGCAAGTTTAAGTTTTCTATAGCAGACCATTCCTTGTTGAATTCCGTTTTTTTCCGGGGAGTTTAATATTTCAAGGGAGGATTCTTAAAAAAAGTTTTTGGTTTAAAAACCAAACCAACCGCTTTCTTCATGCTTTTCTTAACGCTTTTGTATAGGCACCAAAATTGTATTCTTTTAGATTACATTTATACTTATGCTTTGACACCAAATTTTTTTGGGGAAAATTTTTTGCTCTGGGAGGATTGCCCTCCAGGCCACCCCCTTAATTCAACACTGAGACCAATAAAAATTGATCTTTATATCTAATACTTTCTTTAGTTGTAATTGGTCTTAAGAAAAATAAGACCTGTTGCTGCAATACATGCCTAAATTGAAGATATGATCTGTAGTTCGGCGGATTCATTTATTGGATGGTAATTATTTGGGTACATGCCTAAAATAAAAATCTAAAAATATCAAATAACAAAAAAAAATTTAAATTTAAAAATTGAAAATCTTAACAATAGTTAGTTTTTAATTTTATTATTTTAATTCAATTTATCCTGACAACGGTGGCAGACTTGCCACCGAAACGTCGATTTTTAGTTATCTTTTTAATTGTTTAATATTTTTCTTGGTTTTTTGGTACTTTTAATTTAATTTTTGGCGTGTACTTAAAAACTACTATCCAATAATACATGCCTTGTAACGATTTAATTTTAGACAATTTTGTTTTTTTTTCTAATAGATATTAATTTTTTTAATTTGGACATTTTTTGAAAATTTTTATTTCGATTACCAAGTCTGGACAAATAAATGTTATTTTTGGTTTGAACCTTACTTATAAGTAGCACAAAAAGGTCGTTGATTTTAATATAGAAGAAATTCAATATTTTTTAAATTTTTTAGTGGTTATGTTTTTAAAGTATCAAATAAATTACACTAAGAAACCTGAAAATCGGAACAAGTGACGGAAGTTCAGGTAAATATAAGCGACAACGGCAGGACTTTAATAAGGTAGAAAAAGTTATTTAACATTAGTGATAAAAAATGCTAAAAATTTAAAGTGTTGGTACTGACAACTCTTTAGGCCAATGCACATGCAGATATTCTTATTTTTGATAGCCCGGTATAGAAAGCACAAACTTGCTAAGAGCCTTAAATATTTAAGCATTAGTTATATAAGTCATTAACAGTCCGTTAAACACTAAATTTAAATTTTTACTTTGCTTACCTCTTACCAACTTTAGATTCTGCCAAAAAGCATTATCTAAGGGAAGGCAAGCAAGTCCTCGAGTAAGACCGATACTATAAATTTGCATTTAGTGTATTCTTTTACCTTTTAGAACCGTTCTAAACTGTTCTCTCAACTGTCAATAGTGTCAAGGACGGTTCTATAAAATAAAGAAATGTAAAAAATTGTTAAAGGAACACTTATGGTGTTGTTCCGGGTGGTTCTGGAGCGTAAAAAGAATACAGCAATTGTAACGCGCCGTCATTTTAGCATGCACATGTTCGCATTCATAGTAGGAGAGCAGTGGAACCCTTCGAGTAACGTTAGACCTGTTAGGCTTGAAATTTGTATAGTGATAAGTCATAGCATGCTAAGTATGAAAATCTTTACCTGGCAGACATCAGCCAGGCACATCATCACCCTGTGTATTTTTGAAAGTTTAAAAATAAAAAAACTTAAAGCTGTAAACTGATTTTTTTAGGATTTAGTTCATTTATAGTAAGGTTTAAAAATGACAGGCGTTTTCGATAAGCACAAGTACCTGCCAGGCGAACTGAAAGGTGTGGCCATATGGCCCTTCCAAATCAGCCACACCTTTCAGTTCGCCTGACAGTTACTTGCGCTTATCGAAAACGCCTGTCAATTTTTTTTTAAACCTTACTATGAATAAACTAAATCCTAAAAAAATATCAAGTTTAGAGCTTCAAGTTTCTTTGTTTGTATTATTTTTTAACTTTCAAAATATGCAGGGTAATGCCTGCCATGTGATGATTTTCATACTTAGCATGCTATTACTTCATTACTATACAAATTTCTAGCCTTACAGGTCTAACGTTACTCATAGGGTTCACCAGCTCTGGAACTATTACTTCCGGGCTCCCTTTCAGCTCAAGTAGGATCAAAGACCTGACTACACGTGTGTTTGCTCATTAATATTGAAGGGGTTATGGCTTATCTAATAGATTCGTTAACACCCGATATTAAAAAGTTAGAATTTACAAATTACTTTTTGCTGTTATAAAACGTGTAAGTTGCCAATTTTTGTTACCTAAAAATGTATTTATTTAGTGTTTACTGAACCCTAATATATTTTAAAGTATGTATATTATTATTATTTAAAAGTTACCCTTGAATTTCAGATTTGCAGTGTAGAAAATCTGATATTCAAAGCAGGTATAAAAGAATATACGTATATAACTCATACCATACGTTGCACGACTTGGCTACACTTAAAAACAAATGAAGTCGTAAAGTTTGAAATGACTTGGTTTTACCTGAACTGAATATTGCGGGTCAACAATGTAGACTAAAATATACTATAAAGAAAATGTATTCATGGTATCATAGTATATAAGACACAATCATCAATTAGAGATTATTTTCTTTTATTTAATTTCATTGTTGGTGTATAATAATGAATCGTTAAATTTTTAAAAAAGTAGGCGTGGTCTGAGGGTCCTCGCTCAGCGGATAACGCTATCCACTACCCAATTTTTAAACGCAATATCGTCAGATATTTGTTACTTAATAAAAACAATAAAGCTAAAATGCTACCTTAGCTGCTTTGCGCACCGCGAAACCGCTTCTAATACCTCAGTCGACGAAAAACGTTTTGGATACTGGTTGATGAAATTGATCTTCTGCAAAATATAATTTTTTATTTTATTTGTAAGGTGTTTGAAAATAACTGCAATTTTAAAGAAAAAATTGCTCTGAAAAAGATGGCACCAAACCATAAACTTTCGATTTAGATGTGTAGATATTTCATATTTTGTTTACTAATAACAACAATGGTATTTATCTGTATATAAGTTTTATATAAAACATGTTAAAATTTTTTATTTTTTTTGTATGATGGGTTTTACCTTTTAGTCTTATGTCCATAATTTTGCGAAACAGTTTTTATTTTTTTGAGGTTATATAAAAAGATATTTTAAAATACATGACCCATTATCATTAAGACTTCTTTTGATTTACAATATGATGCCATTAAATTTAGGAGTCGACGTTTCGTCTTTAAGCCGCCATCATCAACTTTGATTTTTTAATAGGAAAAATATTGGGTTTTTAATAAAATTTAATTTTAATTCTGCATATCACACCTTTACATTTATGCGACGTTTCGAATCAAAAAATCATTATTATTTCGCCATTAGAATTTACGATTTTATCTTAAAACGTTCGGGGAATCTTTCGTTCGCAGGTAAGTATGCATTCATTTTTTATGACTGGCTACAATAAAGTTAATAGGGTTGTTTTGTTAAATTAACTGCTTTATTTCAATACGCATTATAAAATGTACGTAAATTACATTTATTCTTGTAGCTTGTTATTTAATTATAAAAAAACAATTAAAAATAATAATAAAGAGCAGTAATGAAATAGAAATTAAAGCATTTATTAAATTTTTTAAAGGAAAAGTTTAAATTTCTAATTTGAAAAAAACATACATGGTGTTCTATTTAAATTAACAAATATGTCATATATCGGAAAATAGGCTTCTCGTGTTAACGGAATTTTACAACCAAATGGGGAGAATAGGGCTTATCATTAACTATATAAAATTTGTTCTAAAGTGATTTGCGATCAAAATGGGTAAAAATATTATTGGGCACCCGTTCCCACCTCCTTGGGCGCTAATTTCTGAAATTTTTGTTGCATAATCATAAAACATACAACGTGTCCAAGATAAGGAGGGCTAATATGGTCATCTTGGTAATAGTAAGAGGCACGAAGTCCATTAAATAAGAAGTTGAGGTTTTATATGCCTAATAATGTGTCTTATATAAAGTTTTAAAATTCCGAGTATTTCCGGATATATCCGGAAAAAACCGAAAAATTAGAAATTGGTTTTATTTTTTCCTGGTCTTCTTTAAAATCGGATTTAAAAATAAATTGCACTTTGCCACTTTTTCTGCTTTATCTAATGGTACTATTTTATTTGAACTGCAACGTTTCGTTTTCGTAGGACCATCATCAACTTTAGTTTTTAAATACGGTCCTGATATTCTAATATCAAAATTTACAAGCCTCTTTTAATACAAATTCAATTATGTATCACACATTGGAGTGTCATCCTAATACGGACCTGTATTTTGGGAAATTTGATAAAAATAATTATCTCTGCAATTTATGTTAATCAATTACTTTAATAAAGCAAGCAGAACTTATCAAAAACCCCCTTACATCACTAACTTACATTTTTTTAATACGGTCCTCATATTTAAATATTGAAATTTCAAAGCCAATTTTATTTAAAATTTACATTATGGTTTAACCGTAGTACTACTTAAACTAAAACATTGGTTTATTAAAAAATAAATTTAAAATACAGAAATAATAAGTGATTAAATAATTTCCTTATAAATTGACAATTTTTATACGGAACTTTTAGCTTTTTTCTATTTAGGTAAATCTAACAACAAGCAAAGCATACTTAATAATTTTGAACTGTAATTTATCTAAAATATCAGGAAAGCCCTAAAATTAAATATTTAGGTTTTTTTTTTCACCTTTTCGGGGTCATCCCACCCAGGTCCGACGACCGCCCCCTAGGTGGTGCACTGCAGCCTGAAGGATTATTGTACCTTGACCCCTACTCCTTCTCATTCACACACCATTCATTCCATAACTTGGATGGTTGTTGCTCGGTCCGCATCCCCGAGCAGAACACCGTGTGCCGCAGCCCGAAACACCGCTGTCGCCGGACACCCATCCAAATTATGGGCGCGCATTTCACTGCTTAACTCCGGTGATCGACGCTTGCCGATACAACCGAAGCCGCCACAAGCGCGCAAATATATATTTAGGTTGGTAATAAATCATTTGTTTTTCTTAACATTGACGATATGACGGTATGATCATTATTGCGGAATCATGCAAAATCCCTCTAAGTTGTTGTGAATTTGCGCAGATTTAGGATCTTACCATCATACCATCAATTTTAAGAAAAACAAATGATCTATTACCAACATAATTATTTACTTTTAAGGCTTTTTAATATTATAGATAAATTACAGTTAAAAATTATTAAAGATAGTTGCTTTGTTAGATTTACTTAAATAGAAAAAAGCGGAAACAAGTTTCTTATAAAAATTGATATTTTATAAGTGAATCATTTGACCATTTATTACTTGAGAATTTTTTAGTTATTATTTTTTACTAAATTAATGTATTATTTTAAATGTAGAGCTTATCATTTTCATCATATTCTAAAAAGTACAGGGCCGTATTACGGTAAAACCATAATGTAAATTTAAAAATAAATAAAACAAATTTATAATTTTTCGTTGCTTTTTTAAATATCTCCGGAAATACTCGGAATTCTAAGACGTTCCAAACGGCATATTATTAGGCATATAAAACCTTAACTTTGTTTTTATTTAATCGACCTCGTATCTCTTACCATTTCCAAGATGCTTATACTGGCCCTCCTTATATGATCGGTTTCAGTATTTTTGAATAAAAGTTCTGCATGGTCCAAAACCTAAAATATAATCATCAGATATCAAAGTGTGTTAGTAATCTACGAGGTTTGGCCAAAAATGTAATTTTTGCTCAAGAGTAAAGTACCTGTATTTTTGCTAATATCGCAATTTTGTCCGTTAAAAAAAAAAAAAAAGATTTTTTTCTTCGAAAATCTAGAAACTGCGTACATTAGTGTATTACAAATACTTTCTATTTTGTTACAATAAATTTAAAAGTTGATTTACAACTATCCCATGACATTTATAATCATGAAATGTAGTGCCTAATGTACAATCCTAAAATTTTCACAATAACAAAAAAATAATCAAAAATATATATATATATTTTTAAAATAAACAAAATTGCATATTTAAAAGTAATTTATAATTCTAAACATTTTTTCTTAATAACAATTTTTGATATTAGCAAAAATACAGGTACTTTACTCTTAACCAAAAATTACATTTTAGGTCAAACCTCGTAGATGACTAATACCTACAATTTGATATCTGATAGTTGCTTTTTAGGTTTTGGACCATGCAGAACTTTTTAGAGGGAATAACTTTGTTTCGTAAAATCAATATTGAAAAGTTTCCCATATGACGCCAACTTACGTAGACACTGTAGACACACTGTATAATTGGTATTTTGAAAATGTTGAAGTTGTGTATATCGAGTATATTGATATGGGTTTAATATCCCGAAAACCAGAAATAATTTTTGTTAAGAGGATTAAACATTTGGGTTGGAGAATTAAATAAAGAGTTAAAATTTGGCTAAA
Source organism: Listronotus bonariensis (assembly GCA_014170235.1). Taxonomy (NCBI): domain Eukaryota; kingdom Metazoa; phylum Arthropoda; class Insecta; order Coleoptera; family Curculionidae; genus Listronotus; species Listronotus bonariensis. The sequence goes on along the minus strand of JACEGR010001536.1, from coordinate 10,131 downwards.
TATAGATATAGGGTACTGTTTAAAAATAAATATTTAATGAAACAAGCTATTTTATTGGGATACCTGGCAGATTTACCAATTTCAAATGAATATTTTTAGGATTAAACTTTTTTGCATTTTGTTCTGGCTAGTTCTGGTTAGCAGCGTTATAGCATTAGTAATAAATTATTAAAACTTGTTTTTAGTAGTGGCATATATCAAAAGAACATATTATAAAAATAATATCCGGGAAACATGACAGACAGAAGAATAGCCAAAGTGAAAAGTGAACCTGTAACTCGACTTAACCTTACTTTACATTACTGAAAATATAGAAAAAAAAGGATAAGTAAGTATTAGTAATTTAGTTAGGGCGATAACTAATTTTTTGAATTAAACAAAAAAGAAGTTTAATAACAAGGACAAATATTAATTAATAATAAAAAAATAAAGTACTTATCCATTTTTTGTTTTATAAATAATATAGTATAATATAATATATAATTTATAACACTTAACCCTAATTAACAGTATTATTATTATATATATTATTATCGTTTTGAAATTAAATATACGCATACTAAATAAAGTACATCACAAGTTTACAATTTCTACCCAAATATTCAAAACTTAGTCGCACACGGACAGAGACTTCCTCAATATTGCCGTTCCTATAAAGGCCTCAACTTAAAATGAATTTTAACTTGGCTAGTTGAGTCAATTTTATTTCTTCATTGCTACCTCTAAAACTTCGTAAGCATATTTGTATACCGCAAATATTATGTTATGGAAAATGGTAAATAATTTGTGTTTTGGTTGGAATATGGCTTATAATTTACATATATATATAATGTGCGTTGTTCCTTTGTATAATACAATAAGGACTTCTAATTAAACCTTTTATTGATTTGAATATGTAAATACTCCAGGAAGCCTAAAATTTTTGCATTTTAAAAGTCATGTACATGTGTTGTTTTACGTTATTATTAATAAAAAATGTACAAAACTATCATTACCGACATACGTATAGTCAAGGAGCTCTAAGCGGCAGACCTTCGTTATTTTGTAAGGCTGAAATTATATCGGTGCATTTTTTTTATCTTTGTAGATTCCACAAAGGCTAAAAGCCTCAATATCTACGTATTGTGGGTGTCTCTGTGCAAAACTTGGCCGCTTATAAGTTAAGAATAAGTATTTGATGACTCTTTTCGCGACAAGGAACTGATTGTGTTTTGGATTTTTGACGCTCAGATCCAATATTCCATATGGCCATTGGAAGTCCAATATTTCTATTATTTACCGAGATATTACAAAAACTCCCTGATAGGAAGCTTTAGGGTTGTCAAATGGGCATGTACTATAATTATTTTGATGTATACAGAGTGTCCCAAAGAAAGTTATTGCTGTGGGTTTCTTTTTTTTTAATTTTTTAAAACACGATGAAAATATCAAAATAGTTTTAGGACATGCCTATTAGGAAACCCTTTATACCAGATTGTTTCTCATATCTTATTAAATAACAGAAATATTGTACTTTTTCGGACCATTAGGCCACTCCAACATGGTTGTCAGCCAAGAAGTTAGAACTGTCAAAACTGTCTGGGGTCTAAGAAGATATAAATAAGTTAGCCAAGTAATATATATAAAATTCAGCTTTTACAATTATATAGTTAAAGCAATAACTTTTTAGGACACTATTAATCGAAATATTTTTAGAACATGCCTATTTGAAGACCCTACAAATCTAATAAAATTCTTTTGTTATTTCTTTTTAAATAACAGAACTATTTGACTTGGACCGTTGGACCACCCCAAAATATTTGCCTGCCAAGTAGTTAGAACTGTCAAAACTGTCTGGCAACTAAGCAAAAATTTTAGGGTACCCAAGTAACACAATATAAAATTCATCGTTTACAAAATAACAAAGGTTCGGTTTTAATTCATTAACTTTTAGTACCTGGTACCTGCCAAACCCAGAATTAGTCAAATTTCATAGTCTACCATTGTTTCTACCTGTGTTGGAAGCATGCACTAAAAAACTTTTAGCTTTTACAAAATGACGAAGGCCTGCTGCTTACGGGCTGTTACTCTAATAGACATATCTTTTTAAAGTTTCTAATTAGGTAAAACAAATTAGGTAATATCATCGGCTTAAAGGTAATAGTCACTAAGTTCCATTTTCTTCCAACAATAAGATAAACATACGTAAATCAATTGAGGTGATAGTGCTGCATATAAACCACTAAAAACTTTCATTTTTATCTCTAAACTCCCTAAGTAAAATATTAAATTCTTTTATTTAAATATACTTTTTTTAACAAAAGTATAAGTTTGTAAGTCACTTAGTTTGCAAATTAATGTTTGGTATATGTGGCACATACTGTTTTTTTTTTGTTTTCTGGCAGTTTAAATTTAAAGAAAATATTATTTGGCGTTCTCTCAACATGAAGATATTTAATAAAATTTTAAAGAATAATTTCAACTTTTTATGTATTAGAGGAACTATTTTGCCCTTGCATAATATATTCAAAGTTAGGACGTTAACTGATTCCTTGGTCACGTCTTAAAAATGTGGAAAATTTTTTATTAAAAATTACTAAACGATCTGACTAAAAATGTAAAAAATAAAAATAATAATTTTAATTTTTAACATTTTTAGTCCTAAGCCCACTGACTCTAAAAATTTCATTTTAAGCTTTTTAAAAGATGACTGTATTTTGTTTTGTAAACATTAAAGGACACTTAAAGATTATAAACGCTATAAAGACTATATCATTAAACAATAAAAAACGAAAAGACCTAAACTAGAAGGAAAAGAAACAGCTGCATTTTTAAAATATTTCTTTAGAATAAGAATATGTTTTTTAAATTTGTGCGATAAATATCGCCATAGCAATAACAAATAAAAGTGGTACCTTTCTAGTTTTCATGAATAGGTAGCACAAGGCCCCAGGAAATGCTAAAAATGAACACAGAAACAGTTACAGCGATAGTTACAAAACTGTTACAAAAAAATCGGATTTTAAAGAAAGATACATTCACCCTGTGCCTACTGGACAATTATCGCATAATAGAAATCGAAAATTGGACTGTCTGTTTTTAATTGTTGATTTTGACAACCACATTCCTAACAACAGCTTTGTTTATTTAATATGTCGGTTTAGCATTTTATATTTCATTATTATTTTTTTAAATTCGATTGTTAAATAAATTGTTTAAAAATTATTATTTCTTCAATTGATGTTTTTACTTTCTTCGAGTAATTTTCTCCCTTAATTACAGTCGTGCACCAAAATAATCAGATAATTTAACTTTCAAGTGTATTGCCTTGTAAAAACTACTCTCGTTCATTTTCATATTTTGGCGAAAGAGCCCTAGTTCTTCGGAGTCGGGCTCCTTCGCCAAAACATAAAAATGAACTCGTAGTTTTTAGGCAATACGCTTTCAAGGAGAATTATCGATAATTTTGATGCACTTGTGTAATTACCTCCAAAAATTAACTTGGTGTTTTTTATATTTAAAAAATTAATATCATAATAAAAACAATCAAGTTTACCTACGTTATTTAATAATTTAATTTGTGGTAAAATAACGGAGGTACCGGGTGTCAAGTTATAAATTTACACCCCCTAAATTTTTTATTTTTGTTTCATTGGCTAATTCTGCAGTTTTTGAATCAGTAATCAGATTTTTATAATCTGTTATGATATTCAAGGGATGATAAAAAATATAAAATTTTTAAATGAAACACTTTATATATATATATATATATATATATATATATATATATATATATATATATATATATGTATATTCAGTGTGGTCCATTAAGTGTGCAACAACTTGAAAACATTTTTATTTGCAATTTTTAGAAAATTTAATTTTTAAAAAAATTGGTTAATGATCCTTAACGATATTAGTACTTAATTAATTTGTAATAAAAATTTAAGAATATATAGGGTAAGCCAAAAACCTGAAATTTGATCTGAAGAAAAATACCTCATTTAAAACAAAATTAATAAAATGTTAAATTAAAAACTTATTTGTAATTAATTTATACCTAAATATTAGGTCATACCTTTCTATTTAAATTTTTTCCACCCCTGAGTCGTACAAATTTTTGTAATTTTGATTCCGATAATAATAATGTTTTTAGGGTAACTATAATTTTTTAATTTTTTTTAATAAATAAACCTTAATTTGTAAAATTTAACTGATAAAATTGCGAAAATACTTCGTCGGTCCATACGAACAATTTTTATTACAGATAAAAAGATTGATCAATGCTTTAGGTCGGCAAAAGATAAAGTCCTTCTACAAACCGAGGGAGTTTACAAAATTTCTTGTTTGTGTGGTAAAGTGTATATTGGAGAAACTGGACGGTCCATTTCGACTGGAATTACGGAACATGACCGATGTATTAGAAATAAGCAAATTATTTAGTCAGCAGTCGCTGAACACCTTAATTGTACAGGTCATATTATTAATGTAAAGGAAACTAAGGTTTTTGCGTCCGTCCAGGGTTTCTATAAACGAAAAGTTTGGGAATCTATTGAAATATATAAACACCCTAATAATTTTAATAAAGATAATGGTTACAACCCTCACCTATAATTTTTTTTAGTTATATACGAGGTTTGCTGAAAAATTTTACTTTTGTCCAAGAGTAAATAAAGTACCTGTATTTTGCAAATATTAAAAATTTGTATTAAAAAAGATTTTTAAATTAACAACTACCTTTTAAAATGCAATTTTGTTTATTTACGAAAAAATATTATTATTTTCTACGAAAATGGTAAAAATTAAGGTTTGTACATTAGTGCAATACATTTCATTATTAAAAATTTAATAGGAAAATTAGAAATAAGTTCTTTAAATTAGGTATTATTAAAATAGGAAGAATGCACTAATGTACCGGTTGTCAAGTTTTAGATTTACACCCCTTTAGCTTTTTTATTGTTTTATCGTACTTGTACAGGGTAATTAAAAACATTATTAAATAAATTTTGTAGTTTTTAAAAGATATCAGATTTTTATTATTTCCTAAGTTGTACAGGGTACGACAAATTTATATACATATCATATACACTGTACACTTTAAAACTAGGACCTAAGCGGTTAATAAACAAAATACAATTTCCAAGATGCCCATACTGGCCCTCCTATACTATATATATATATATATATATATATATATATATATATATATATATATATATATATATATATATATATATATTATCAAATTTTAATAAATAATTTAAAGAGCAATTCAAAAATACCATGACTTGTGGGTATATCTTTAATGGTTTTGGAAATATGGCCATAAAAAAATTATTGCCATAATATAACCAACCTACATAATTTAATTTACACTTATTCTTTAGTTTTTGATGACCATATTTCCACAACCATGAAGATAAATATATCAAATGTAATATTTATTTTAAAAAGATCTTGTTAAATGTGAAATAATATAGAGGGTGTTTCAATAAAAAAATCCCACTTTTTGTCCTACCCTGTATATTTAAAGAAATAATTTTAATTTAATTATTAATATAGAAACTACAGAATTTACCTTACAAACTAATATATTTTGTTTTTGTACAATTTAAGATAAAAAGTTAGGGAGTTTAAATTATAACTTGACGCCCGGTACAAACTTAAATTTTTTCGATTTTTAGCGGAAAAAATCACAAAAAACGTTTTCTAAATAAACAAAATTGCATATTTAACGGTCATTTTTAATTTCAAACATTTTTCTTTATAAAAACTTTCGGTTTTAGCAAAAATGCAAGTAGGTACTTTACTCTTGAGTAAAAATTACAATTTTGGCCAAATCTTTTAGATGACTGGCACAATTTAATATCTGACGATTAAATTTTAGCTTTTGGGCCATGCAGACCTTTTTGAAAAGAATTAATTTTTGCATAAAATGAATAATAAAGTCTATATGACGTCAACCTACGTAGACATACTCTATAATCTCCGTTTATATTTTTTAATGCAAGATAAATGTGTAAATGTTAAATAGGTGTATTTTTTAAATAAATCCCTGTTTAGGTCATGCCTACATCTAGAAGAAAGTGTTCAAACTTCAAAGGAAAAACGCAATACATTTAATGTATAGGTTAACATACAGACTGTCTACGGATGGGGTTAACAAAAGTTTCCCATATGACGCCAACTTACATAACATAACACACTGTACACTTTAAAACTAGGACCTAAGCGGTTAATAAACATAATACAATTTCCAAGATGTCCATACTGGCCCTCCTATAATATATATATATAGACTTTTATTGAGTAATCCAGATATTACACAAACACTACATATATATATATATATATATATATATATATATATATATATATATATATATATATAGATATATATATATATATATATATATATATATATATATATATATATATATATATATATATATATATATATATATATATATATATATATATATATATATATATATATACATATATATATATATATATATATATATATATATATATATATATATATAAACGTATATTTTATATACGTATATTTTAGCTACTCTCCTAATTTTTACTGTCCGCACGCACGAGAATACTTAATTACTCGCTACTCGACTAAGTTACTAGACGTGACTAAACAAGGCTTTAGGGTCCCAACTAAACTAAATAAAAATCGTTAATTTTGTATTCGACGTACACCAGAATTGTCGCAATTCATTTTCGTCGTAATGTAATCGACTCTATATTAACATACATACATACAGACTGTCTACGGATGGGGTTAACAAAAGTTTCCCATATGACGCCAACTTACATAACATAACACACTGTACACTTTAAAACTAGGACCTAAGCGGTTAATAAACATAATACAATTTCCAAGATGTCCATACTGGCCCTCCTATAATATATATATATAGACTTTTATTGAGTAATCCAGATATTACACAAACACTACATATATATATATATATATATATATATATATATATATATATATATATATATATATATATATATATATATATATATATATATATATATATATATATATATATATATATATATATATATATATATATATATATATATATATATATATATATATATATATATATATATATATATATATATATATATATATAAACGTATATTTTATATACGTATATTTTAGCTACTCTCCTAATTTTTACTGTCCGCACGCACGAGAATACTTAATTACTCGCTACTCGACTAAGTTACTAGACGTGACTAAACAAGGCTTTAGGGTCCCAACTAAACTAAATAAAAATCGTTAATTTTGTATTCGACGTACACCAGAATTGTCGCAATTCATTTTCGTCGTAATGTAATCGACTCTATATTAAAAGAGAAATATTGCACAGTGAAATAAGGCCAGACACTAATAATACCGGCCCTATTTTGACATCTGAGCTTGCGCAGATGCATGGTAGGATAGTAGGACTCCTTAATAAGAATAGTTTAACTTCGGAACTGTTCGTCTAAGCCAACGGCTGCCGGGCACAAAATCGAAAAGTTTTTACAAGTAAAAAATACTTAAAACCTTGCTTTTTTAAATGTGTGTCTGTAATTGTGTTAAACAAAACTCTACAACACAAAACAATAAAGAAAATCTACTTAAATTTTTTTCCATTTTTTTAAGGTTAATGGTACTGTCAACATGATTTGCAATAACTCTAAATTATGGGTACAAGCACTATTTAAATAAAGCCGGTATTAATAATTCTTGAGCTTAGTAAGGCAACTTGCAACAATTCTCTTTATTAAAAAGCGAATACAAATAGTAAACTTAAACTAATTTATAAAAATAAATAAAAAATCTATTGGTTGCCGTTTTAAAAATACAGTCCTGTGACTGATGCACAGCAGAGGCACGTTAATAGGGGACCCGTTGATCCTTTGGATACGAAGTCCTAATTAAGTAAAGATTTTAAAACGAATAAAGGTCTGGCTACACACAACCGCAACGAACCCGCATCCCTTCGTCTCGCTGGTGAAATGTAGAGAGATGCGGTGCAAAAAGTTTTGTATTTAATGAAATTGTAGTAATATAAGTCTATTATACTACGCTTTAAATTACACCAGGTCGTAAATTAAAGCTTCACAAATAAGGTTACAGTTTAACCTTTTCTAAACTCAAAGTTTGGATAAAAAGGAACAAAGGTAAGTACAAAAATATGTTTTATTTAAGCAATACATAAAACAATAGACCTAGCTTGACAAATTTTTTTATATTTTTGAGGGCATAAGAAGTGCTTTTAAATTTTTCCGAAATAATCTGCCCCACTTTTCTGTATTATTGCGGTCTTGATGCGGCCTTGGTACGGTTATTAAAAATTAACACCACTTTTTTGATCAACTAAATGTTTCACGACGATTCTGGAGTGTAAAAATCCAGAGTACGTTCCTGCTTTTTATTTTAACAGTTGCATTAGTTCGTTGTGGGCACCCTGTATAGATTGCATTGACCTAATCTGTAAAAAATGTTTTTAACTACCTCATTTTCTATATATGACTTTTAGCCAAGGTCACTGTTTTTTACTCACATTTAAGTAAATATAAAATTTACTAATAATAAAATAACTCACATTTTATAAAAAATTTGCAGTAGGGCAAAATATTGTTTTTATTATTAAAATTATTCAAAATGTTTTTGTTGTAGAAAAAGTGTAGTATGCAACTTGAACAGGCACTCACAGAGTTACTATTATAATTCTTGCAGTAGCCTAAAATTATTTTTTTTATATATTTAAATTTTTTTAAATATGCAAAAATTTTGAAAAAAGGTAGTTTAAAATTGTTAGTATTATGTGATGATTCTACTAATTGCTGTTTTTATCAGTGGTAAATTTCTGCGCAATATTTAATATTTTACAAGTCATTACGGAATGAACAAATACTGATTGCAAAACTTAATAAAACTTAGTAAAAATGTCATATATCTTTTTACGTTAGACAGCTTTCACATAAACCTAAACATCTATATGTATAATAAAAATGTAACATAAAAAATACTAGTTTGTGGTCGATTATAATCGGAAAAAGCTTAAAATTAGTTTCAAAATAAATTTTTGCGTGCAAAAGAAGAAAAATATTTTATAGTATTAAGTCGGTAAAATATGTTTTTTAATCTAACAAAACAATTAATTTTGCATAAGCCAAGCGTATTGTGGTGTTAAACGTATTTTATTAATTTTGTTACAGATTTTTTAATATTAATTAACCTTATAATTGTTAAAAACAAGACCTTAATTTTTTTAACATTAGCGGAACTTAGGATTTGTTAATAACAGCCTTTATTTTAACCAAAGATAAAACAAATTAAAATAAAACTAGTTACTAGAATATTGTTAGTCTAAGGTAAAATTTAATTGAATTAAATAAAATTAAGTATATTGGTGTTTCTACAATATTAAATTACGCAAGTCAATATATATACGCACAATAATAATAAATAAAATACCATAATTTACCCATTAAACAAATAACAATAACATTACATTAGTCCATAATATTAAAGTAAAGAAATATTATAGTTTTATGCTATTATTATTATGGAAATAGAAAATATCAATTCCTAATAAAACTTTACCCTACTATAAAATGACCTCTACATTAGTTAGGTAGACCATAGAGTAAACCCAAAAATAAATAGCAAAGTTAAGGTCGTCAGTACAAACATCCAAAAAAGTTAAAAGAAAGTAGTCGTCAGCGGTTCTGATCATACCATTCACTTGTCGCCGTTTTAATTGGTGCGGGGTTGTCTATTTACTTCGAGAATCTGTAAGTTTAAGCCAACTAACGAGAGTGGTCGTATCATCTCCACTCAAAAAAATTAAAATATAAAAAAATATAATAATTTTTTATTCCTATTATATAAAACAAGCCTCAAAAATACATTTTTGTATTGATTAAGTTTTCTTAGGAATTTAGGTATTTTACTCCGGTGTTTAGAAATAAACACAACTTGCAAAATATATAGTACTTAGTTTAATTCCTTCAAAATATATTTAAAAAGAATTATGATATGTAGTGGTAATTCAACTACTGTTATGAAACCACCAACTTTCGATGGAAAGGTACCGTGGGTTACATACCTTTGACAATTCGAGG